>SNQJ01S0091635.1:27979-43810 GCA_010110895.2 Picea sitchensis | reverse complement strand
CTATTGATAAACTCGGGTAAGATCAAGAAAATCTTCCCCAACTCCCCCCACATGTTTAAATGAAGGTTATAACTTGGAATATAAGAGGCCTAAACAACCCGACAAAATAAAGAATCCTTAGAAATAGACTAAAGCAGGAACAACCAGATCTCTGTTTCATTCAAGAGACAAAATGCACTACAGACAGAATGGAGGCAATCAGTAAACAACAATGGCAAAAGTACAAGATGATGGCTATCGGAGGCCACCAAATGGTAGGAGGTATTCTCACCTTGTGGAACCCAAAAGCACTGAGCCTAATAGCAGCTGAAGCGACCAGGCACACCCTTACGGTACACATGCAAATAATTGGAAACACAGAGGTGATTCTATGCACTAATGTGTATGGCCCCCAGGTGTCAGAGGAAAAGAGAGGAATGATATGAGACCTAGAAGACCTTAAAACCCGATCCAACAACCTCCAATGGATCATGGCAGGGGACTTCAATATCATCACTACACTTGCGGAGAAAAAAGGAGGTACAATAAGATTGGATAGGGATGCGGAAGAATTATCAAAGTTCATAGACACAACAGAGATGGTAGACCTCAAAACTAATAATGGCCAGTTCACCTGGAACAATGAACAAATGAACCAATATCAGGTAGAAACAAGACTTGACAGATTCCTAGTATCAGAGTCAATCATTATGCAGGGGATAACCTTAGATTGCAACATCCTTCCCTGGGGGGGATCTGATCACTGGCCAGTGCAACTGGAAGTAGGCTTCCAAACCACAACAAAGAACAGACCCTTTAGATTGAGAAATTCTGGATTGAACACCCGAATTTCAAGGAAAGAATCAAACAGTGGTGGTGAAAGGAGAAACCAGAGCAAGGGACAAAGATTTTCATACTCTATAAGAAACTAAAGTACATCAAATATAATCTCAAGGAGTGGAACAAGGACACTTTTGGGAATATAAACCAAGAGAAAAACAACATAGAAGAAAAAATGAAAAAACTCAAGGAAACTTGCATTTCGGAGGGATATACGGAGGATGGGAAAAAGGAAGAGCTCCAGATGACCCAGGAATGGGAAGCTCAATGCCAGCAGGAAGAAACACTTTGGCGACAAAACTCCCGTATCAGATGACTAAGGGAAGGAGAGAGGAACACCAAGTTTTTTCATAAAACAACCATGGCTAGAAGAGCCCATAACAAAATCCTAAATATTAAGGACCAAGATGGAATAGAGTGAGAGTCACATAAGGAGATCGAAACTACTCTGGTAAATCACTTCCACGGGATAGCTCAGGAACCCAACCAAGACAGAACAAAGGCCATACAAAGGATAATCTAGCATATCCCCCTCATGGTCACCGAGGAACACAATAGCAACCTAAACAAACCCATTGCTGAGGAGGAAATTGACCAAGTACTCCAGGAAATGCCCAATAGGAAAGCCCCAGGTCCAGATGGCTTCACAGTGGAGTTATTCAAAGCCTGTTGGGAAATTGTCAAACACGACGTTTATAGGGTAGTGGAAGACTCCAGAAGGTCAGCCTCCATTCTAAAAGTGCTAAATGCTACAATGATTACACTAATCCTCAAAGAAAATGAAGCCAAAAACCCTGATCATTACAGACCTATAGCATTGTGCAATGTGGTTTATAAGATAATATCCAAAGTTATAGCAAATAGATTGAAACCCCTCCTACCCACACTAGTCTCACAAGAACATGTAGGCTTTGTGGAGGGAAGACAAATAATGGACAATATCATCCATGCCCACGAGCTTATCCACACCCTGAAGCTTTCAAAGAGAGGGGGAATGATAATACAACTGGACCTAGAAAAATCTTATGAAAAAATTAGCTGGCACTATATGGTCAAGATTTTGGAAGCTTTTGGTTTCACCCAACACTAGATCAACTGGATAGTCAACCTAGTATCCACAACAAGCTAATCACTACTAATAAATGGATCCCCTGCCAAAGATTTCTGGCCCATGAGAGGCATCATACAAGGAGACCCGTTGTCCCCCTTCATGTTTATTCTGATGATGGAAGGTCTCAATCAAAGCATAAAAAGCGCAACTGCAACATGTGAAATAACAGGTATCAATCCTTTCGAAAATTGCCTACTTACACACACCAACAGTTTGTGGATGACACCTTACTTCAAGGCATACCCACGGTCAAGGAAGCAAAAGCCTACAAATGAATCCTAGAAGAGTTTGGGGAAGCCTCGGGTGTAGAGATCAACAATTCCAAATCTATGATCTTCTTCTTCAATACCAACCCCGCAATCCAAAGAAATTTGGCCAATATTTTGGGCTTTGAACACAAAGAACTCCCAACTAAGTACTTGGGCATTCCCCTGATAGACAAAGCTTACAAAATGTCAACCTGGGAAGGAATAATCAACAAGTTACAGGAGCGGGTAAAAAATTAGACATACAGGAATAATCAACCTAGCCGACAGACTTATTCTGACCAAGTCTGTTTTGCAAGCAATTCCAACCTTTATGATGTCCGTTTTCCCAACCCCCTAGTGGATACTACAAAAAATAAGAACCATCCAAAGGGACTTCCTGTGGTGAGGAGAGGAAACAAAGAAAAAATGGGCCCTGGTGGCTTGGGAGAAGGTCTGTAAACCAAAAAGAAAAGGAGGCCTAGGGTTACAAGACCCGCAAGTGACCAATGATGCCTACAGGGCGAAACTCTGGTGGCGCTGGGTTAAAGAAACTACTACACCATGGGTAAACATGTGGAAGGAAAAGTATGCCCTGGACATAAGCGACCAGGACATAATTCGCTTCAGAGGAACCAGGGAAGGTTCAACCATCTGGAACCTAGCCTGGTGCAACAAAGCCTGGATTCAGACACACAACTTTTGGGAAGTAAGGAATGGCAGAACAACCAGATTCTGGGAGGATGCCTGGCAACATGAACCTAGAATGGAGAACCTGGATAGGGAGGAAATCCAACAGGAGCTGATTGCGCAAGGTAAAACCAGAGTCTACCATTACTGGAAACAAGAAACAGATCACAACAAATGGAGAATCTGGGACACTCTCACTCCACAGAATAGAGACCAAACCGCAACAACAGTAAAAGAATTGGAGGAGGAATTGAGGATATAGAAAATAACAGTCAAGGAAGGAAATGACCAACTGATATGGGGACAAAAAGACGGCGGGGAATTCAATCTAAAAGAAGTCCAACAATATATTGTAGACCAGGACCAAGAAGACCCGACACAACAATGGGATAAGCTTTGGAACAACCCCCATTGGCCAAAAATAATTTTTTTTCAATGGTTAATACTCCACAACCGAATTATAACTTGGGAAAACCTAAGGAAAAGGAGATTCATAGGTCAATCCAAGGAAGAAACATCTCCTTGATGAACCATTTCCTTGACGAATGCACCTCACAACAAAAATCTGGGACTGGGCGACAGGTATCTTCCGACAGTCCAATAGGATCTGAGGTAACATCTTCGCAACTATCAACATCTGGAAAGAGAACTACAGTGAAAATGAAGAGGTGAATCTCTGTTGAAACCTCATCCCAGGAATGATCATATAAGTAATATGGAAGGAAATGAATCGATGCATCTTCAGGAACCAAAGGTCGCCGAAAGGGAAGCTCAAGGAAACAATAATCTCCATGACAAGAGAAATGGTACAGAGCCACAACTGCGAGAGAGGAAGAGCGCAAATCGTAGACTAGAACTCGGAAATCCTAGAAGCCTTCCACCTGAAAGACGGATGCAACCCAAATTAGGTAAGATGACCACCGCAACTCCAAGTAGGTAAGTGCAACTGGAAACCACCACCAGTAGGCTCCCTCAAGCTAAATTTCGATGGGGCGGTGAAAGGTAACCCAAGACGGACAAGAATGGGAGGAGTAATCAAGGACAATAAAGGAAATATCATCCGGTTGTACGCTGGGAGTCTGGGAGACTCAACCAACAACGCCACAGAATTCAGAGCCCTAGAGACCGGTCTCGAGATTCTAAGACGGGAAGGGATGAAAAATGCCATAGTGGAAGGAGATTCCATGTTGTTTATCAACATAGTAAGGAGACTCCAAAACAAGACCAGAGTGGGAAAAATTCAGAGGCACTGGCCCTTGGCACATTCCTTGCAAACAATTTAGGAGCACTTGCAGACGAGGATCACAGTGGAGTTGCGCTTGGTACAGAGGTCAACAAATGGATTGGCAAATAGAATCGCTAATGAGGGGGTCGACAAGGAAGGACCAGAACTGGACACTATCTGGAGTAACATCCCGAATGGTCAGTTCCGAACAGACTACATCCAACTAGCGACAAAATACTGTGACGACAGCCGAAGTACGGATGACCACGTCGAGGATGGAGGCGCAGAAATAACTGAAGGGCACGTAGGACCCAGGTAGAATCCGATAGCCCACCACTCAAACATGAGTTACAATGCAGATCCAGGTCACACAACTAGAGGAGGTACGACACCACGGTCATGTCAATAGGAAGAAGTACAGGGGTTGTCTGTGGGAAAACAAAAAATATAATCAGTAGGCGACAAAGGACGAAGGACAAAAGGGTTTTCCATGGTCAAGTATGGGCACACCTCACCCAAGTACAGAGATGGGGAGTGGTTATGATTTTCATACAACATGCATGGAAAAGGATTGGCGTAGGGATTACGGTAGGGCTACCAAGAGTGCACACTCTGAAACAATGAAAAAGGACCAGAAGGTACACCTTTATGAGTGGCCCATGATTGCCAAGATGAGCCCGCAGCCGGGGAGATCCCATAAAAGAAGAAACAGTAGGAATAGCCACAGAATGGAGAGAAGCAATTACATAGGCCATCTTACATACCAAGAAGGAGTGAGTAGGAACATGAGAAGAACCCAAAGCAAAAACCACCACAAACAAGATGAGACAGTACGAATGAAGAAAACCCATAGTAAGAGAGGCCCCTAGGGTAAAGAACCTCCGACAAGTTGCCGAAGGATTACAAGGATGGAGCAAGCGGCTAGAGAAGCCAAGGGTACCTTTCTCACGCAGGTCAATCCAAAGGGAAAAGTGATCAGCAACAGGTGGCAGAGAGAAATCAACACCACATGCAAGGGCAAACCCTGGATAGAACTATTTCAGGAAGTAGACAGGATAAGCGACCCAGGGGCCACACAGCCCAGAACAACCCTATAACACAAAACGGTGGAGGAGGCCTGGTGAACAAAAATGTTGATAGGCAAGATGAGCACTGACTAGAAAGAGACCAACAGGGAGGAAATCATGGAACACAAGAAGGTGCTCACAGAAATTCGGAGTTGCCTCAACAACCTGGAGGCCAGTGCAAAAATACTAGTTGAGGAACAGAGAATCCAAAAGGAAAGAATGGAACGAATGACAGGCCAATTCCACCTTTACCTATGCTATATCCACCACATGGACATCACTCTAGCAGACCGAAGTGGAACACCAACTTGTATAAGAAAGACGTGCACGGTGGAGCAAAGGAAGGAGAACGAGGCAAGAAAGGATGGAGATGAAAGGCATCCCATCATCCCGGACTAGCGCAGGATCAACCCCTGGTCAAGTTGTATTCAATGAGGAGCTACCCCTTTTTTATGGTTATGTCTTTTTGTATAGATTATGGTTTAGTTTATCAAACTGGTTTTTGGAGGTCTGGGTTGGTTTCCCATGGTGGCGGCCCAGCCCTCCCCCTGCTATATTAGACAACACAACTCCGGGAACCCTGATTAGGTTTCCTTTTTGGCAGATCAAGGGATTCCCCTTTTCTTTTTTGTATCATAACTTCTTTCAGTAATATAGGAATTCCCACTCACTTACCAAAAAAAAACCATCAAAAACATCAAACAATTATTGTATGATCAAGCACTAATCATGTAGATAACATTCCAATACTTAAACACAAGCTTTGACGGTAAAGTAGGGATGCAAAATGATGTTATCAACAATTTATTAGGGAAGCCTTATGGTTGTATCAAACATTTTCTATAGCAGCAAAATCTAGCCATGAAAATGAAAAATTAAATCGTTAAAACAATAGCTAATGATCAATAGAACAATAATCTAGGTTCACAAGTAAACTTTAATGGTAGATTAGTAAGCAATGAGTGAAAGAGAGAGTTTTGTGCAGACCTAATGGTTGTAGAATTAAATTTATTACAAAAATGAATTCCTCAGCCAAAAGAGAACGCCCTTAGATCATAAGCAAGTGCATAACACTAAGAAAAGATTTCAACTTGAACAAATGCAATATCTCACAATTTCACATATACCAATGCAATGATTTTATATCTCCAACACAAGTAGATTAGTGTCTAGTTAATTGGGTGATGGAGTCTCTTGTGTAAGAGCTAGTTTTATTACTTTTCTAGGGGTGTAATCCCTTTTACTCCCTAGAGAAAACAAAACTAGCAAGGCAAATATAGGAGGGTGTAAGCCCTTTTACTCCTCCTAACAACCTTTGCTAAAATATGCTTATTAGAGATAAGGATGGATCTTAGTGGAGGGTGTATGCAATTATACTCCTCCTAGAGTTTAGACAAGATTAACCATGAAACAAGAAGAAACACTAACACTATGCACAAATTCTTACTAATTTCAATAGATAGCATGATAAACCCTACTTTACCAAGAATATTCCACCACAATAGCAAGAACCAAGCATCTAAGAGATAGGGCACCACTTTTTCCTCCAATTGACAAGTTTCATCATCCACAAAGCATTCAAGAAAGAGAGATAGAGGAAATGCCCAAGAAGGGTGCAAATTTCATCCAAGAGAGGTCTAAGCCTCAAGTGAGTTGTGTTAAAATGAAATGTCACAAGGCCTTTATTTAGACAAGACCTTCTAAAATTAGTTTTTCCACTTAACTTAGGGTAAAACAAAAATTAGAGAGGTTGACCTCCTAATTTTCCCCTTTAAAAATTTAATTTCAAAATTACAAAAAGTAAAAGCCCTAAATGATGATGTCATGCCTTAGAGGGGTGACATTTTGGCACAATAAGCAAGTCGTTGAGCTAGTTGAAGGAGACGTTGGGCCTCCAAAGGCCATATATTAATGGTGAAAAGGTCTTCCTCCATCAACTATGCCAAGTCATCATCAAATCATCACCACCACCACCGAACCCTAGCCCTCAAATGTGATGTCAAGACCTAGAATGTGATGTTTTGGGCCTCAAAGGCCAAATGTTGGGCTAATGGAGGGCTAGTCTACTGCTCCAAGGTGTACTCTCATGCCTCCAAAGGAAACATTCATCATCCATGTGTCCCTAGGAGAGGGCGAACATCATCCATCACATGGGCTTCATACCCCAAATGAAGGTCCAAGTGGCCTTGTACCTTCACGAAATAACTTTTCACCTATTAAGGCCCTGCAAAAACAAGCAAATTCACCCTCTAATGGCTCTCAAGTCACAAACATCATGTCAAGTAAGCCATATATAATAAAATAACCACCCAAACATGTGATCAAATCCCCCCTCTCAAAATTAACAAATGCTCAAAGACCTTATGAAGCTTGAAAAATATAGGTATGGGAGGGTTGTCATGGTGACCTCTTGGGTGAATCATTCCCTAAGTGAAGGAGAGTTTCCTAGGTGGACCCTCTCTAAGTCACGTGAAGAGTATGAGGTGTATGGGGGGTAATAATTTTGGGAATGGGGCTTCTTGAAATACAAGGGCTCATATTGTCTCATTTATGGGTGCCTTTGTAGAGGGTGTGTCGCCCCTTGTCCGCGATGCATGATTTTTTCAAGCCCTTTTTCCATTAATTTATTAGAGTGTTTCCAAGTTGAAGTTAAAGTGGGACTTCTACCTAAGCATGAAAAACATTGCCCACACATGCTCTACCTTGGTTGGCATGTTCAATTAGTTATTTATTTATGGGTCCCCCAATTTTTTGTGAGAAACATTTCATTGTTCTCGGGATCCATGGGCGAGCATCTAGAAGGTTTATGATGGATTTTGTCTTTTTCCAGCTACAAGCCTCTGGGCCTTTAGCCCCTTCTTCCCATGAAATGAGGTACACGCCCTTCATGGGTCAATGTGGCCTGAAAAACCAAAATATGAGGAAACGAAGGGAAGGAAACATGGAAAGTGGAAAGTATGTGCGGGATCAGAACGATGACTCATCAAGGAGACCCCCAGTAGAAACCCTTTCCACAAGGGTTACCACTTACTAGGATAACAATTTCAACCACCAAGGTGAAATAAGACAAAGAGCATAATTTCCAAGCAAACATTTTGAAAATCAAGAAAAGACCCTTTACAACATATTCAAATGCTTCATTTATTAAAATTACACTTACCACAACACCAAATTCATTACCTCATGGACCAAGACTTGTTATCCTCTGTGAGCCAAGCTTGTGTGGTGAATGGTTTAGCCATCAATCAAAAGGTGATGAGTAGTGTGATGTGGGGCTCTCCTTGCTGGTCTATGGACATTGTCAGTTGATCCATCTCTCGGTAATCCATGTATGCAACCCGAGGGACTTGAGACATGATCTCCTTAGTTATCCCTAGGAATGGGAGATAACATTTGGCTCCTAATCGAGGACATGTGTTTGTTGTAGAGTGCATGAGAACCTCAACATCTCATCGTAAGAATTGTGCCTACACACATTGAAACAAACAAATGTGTTTGGGTATCTAGGATGGCATGCTCATCCTTTGTTCATATAATCAAAATCTCAAGAATTCAAAATTGACAACTAATCTTAGAAAAGGAAATTTTGCACTTTTTTCAAAAACTCCTAACTAACATGCGTATGGTGAAAGAAAATGATGTAAAGCAATAATGCAAGTAGAGAAAAATAAAAATAAAAATGAGATGCAACTAAATTACCATGAGAAGGAAAGATGCAAATGCAAGAAAGCAAGATGACCTACCTACTTACCTAGGTCTCATGGCCCTGGAGGTGAGATGAAAAGTGATGTCAAGTGAATTCATACAGCCAATGCAACCATCTTCTTAGTGTCTTTACCAAGTTCTTTCCCCTATGCTTAATTATAAAGTATATCAAAGGAAAGTTAGGCATATAACGATGATGAACATGAATATGCATATAATCAATCATAGAAAGTAACTGATGGAGGTGGGTGGGGGGGAGAAAATCCTTTCGGAAAGAATGACCATAAGCATGATCCACCCAAGGTTGAAGAGGGATACCATGTACAAATGATGGCCCATCTTCATCCTCAGTTTCATGACCATTGCTTCCATTTTCTATGAATCCTTCGATGAAGAAGTTTTGAAACACTTCCCAAGTGGCAATGTTTTTGGGATGGATTTTTCTATACCACTTGTTGGCTTTCCCTGAAGAGAAAAAAATCATGCACACATCCTATGAAAATTTGGGAAGCCATTTTATAGAACCCTATTGAGAATATTTTTAAGAATCTTCATTAGGTAATAGTTAAGAATTCTTCAAAGGATGAAACCCCAAGGTGTGGATGGGTATCAACATAAGTATGTTGTAACAAGTCATCCTTGGATGGATGAGACAAATCTATGCTCATATCATCATCGGGCCACCAAATACTTGGATCCTCCAAATAGGAGGACCATTTCATTGAAGGTGACAACTCAACATTCATTAGAGAGATCTCAATTACATAAATGGGGTCCTTATAAAAAATGATACAAGCCATGTTCCACCTACGCCTTCCAACACGTATGAAATCATCAATATGTTGATCAATTGTATCATTGGAACTAATTTCTTCTTCACAAGGCTTGAGAACTTCATCCTCCTCAAGATGGAGAATAGACACCGAAATTTCATCTAAGCCTTCGGCATGAGAAACTTCATTGGGGTTTTCATGGTAACTTTCTTCATAAACTTTCCCTTCAAGCATATCTTCATCTGCAAGGGCTTGCTCTTTGGTAGATTCTTGAGATAACCATTTTACAAGATTCATTAGATGCTCTGCACCTTCATCAACATGGAATTTGTTTGCCTTGGGAAATGTGTCACCTTTTTTGCCTTGTTTTTCATGTCGTCTTGATTTTTGTGTCCATTGTTGGGCGGTTTTTCGGCACATGGTTTTTTGCCAATGGTTTTCTATTTCCAGTTAAGGAATTTGGGTTGTTGACTAATCCAGGTCATTGGGTTAGGGTTTTGGATGTCGCTGGCTCTTATATGTATATTGTATTGTAAATAATGTATGGTGTGAATGAATATAGAATATGTTGGTTTTCCCAGTTTGGGTTTTTAGGGGAAAAATCTCAGTGTAATGTGTGTATTTTCCATTGTATCTTTTATGTTATTTTACTGAAAATGTGTTTGCAGTAAAATATCGTACAAGGTTAAAATCTACAGTAACAAAACATATAAACAATTCTATAGATAGTCGAAGAGGGAATAAAATTTCAAAGACAAAGGGTGGTGTCTGTTAGCACTAGAATTCACCCTCAGATTGCATAGAAGGTAAGCCCAGTACCCATTAGTTTATAAAGTAAATGTAAATGAGTTTTAAGAGGCCAAATGGAGAAGACTCAATGAAAATAATGTTCTAACTCAGAAATATGGACTGATATGTGCAATCAATTGAGGTCTTGGATCAACTTCAGTGAGTAAGTTGGAGTAAAGGTGAGTAGGAGGAAGACTTTGGTGAGAAAAGTGTAGAGGTATGTCGTGAACATCAAGCATTCCATCAACCCAACGAAGAAAAACTTAAACACAAGATCCTCTTGGATTCAAATTTCAAGGAAACTGAAAGAAATCATAACAACATTATATTCAAACATTCATCATAATACAGTCACAACAATCCATGTGAATCAGTCAATCATGAACTCTCTCAGTATCAGAGGCAAATAAGATGGAGTAAGAAAGCTGACTTAGATTAATCAAGAAGTCTCAAATCAAGACATAACCAAAGAACCAATGTTCTTCATCAAAATATTACAATAGCAGGGAGCCTAGATCAACCATTCGACCTTAACAAAATATCAAAACTACCTATATATACTAGAAATGCTGCAACCACTAGGAATGCGATTAGACCCCCACATTCAAAGTTTCCAGTCGACACCTACTCTGTCAGCCCGTGTAGGCCTTCTTATGTCAGACACGATCCTGACTTAGTTATGTGCTTTGCAGGAAAATTCGTCCCTCGGGAAACTTCAAATTGACAAACTCCCCCCATGACAATTCTCAATATGCTTTCCATTTATGGGGTGAGACGAGGTCTCAACTGTCGCCCCCATTTCCATTAACTACCTTCATTGGGATCGAGACAAGGCCTGACATCCATGAATGCTCCAGGCGGTGCCTATGACTTTTTGGAGTCAATCCCGGTGCCTCGAGGCCATGGAGATCTTCTTTTGTGACTAATACGGGCGCTTTTGGCGTTTGGTGCAACTCCTCTCCATCGCTCCTTCTTCAATGTGTCCTAGGGCCATGACCCTATGCAATTGCATGATTGCGGGTGTGACCAAGGGTGGTTTGAAAGAAAACCACTTTTGTCCCCGCAATTCACTATGAACCTCCACGCGTCCCTTTCTAAAAACCACAGTTCCGATTACGGCCCGCCCTTGAAAATTTAAAAAACCTGTGCACCTTCCGACCCCACAATGGAACATGACCATTGATCTTGTGATCTGAGATGAGGCTTTTTAATCAACAGACCAACTCTGGCACCTTTTAGATTTATGGATTAGATTTTCTCTTTTCAAATCGACGACCAAGATCTGCTTCGCGATTCGGGCTTCGTATTTCGGGAAAGTAAAAACTCAAACTTTTTCTTTCAATTGCTTTTTAGCCAGAGCTGGTGATAAATTGACACGTGTCCTCATGGATCGGACGACTGAGAAACACTTCGACACTTCGACACTTCGACACTTTGGCGCTTTGACACTTTGGGACTTCGACACTTCCACACACTTCTCACTTCGAAACTCCCGAAGCTTATTTCCCCGAACACTTTGATCAACTGCCACCTGTCCCTTTAAAGATCAAGGACTCATGCTCTCTTTGGGACTTTTTCTCCGGCGCTATACTTCGCGAAACGTTTAAGATTATGAATTCCCGCGAGATGCTAATCTGAACTCCACATGGAATTCCTGCCGTTGAAAGTTGAACCTGCCCTTTTGCTTGATTCGAGTCTAGAATGGATTGCTTTGAGTGGCGTGTTTTGAGCTCGCGGCTGCGTCTTGTGTAAACAAAGACTTGGACGAATGGATAGGGGCTGGTAAAATAGGGAGACCAAGGCACTTTAAACACAGAGGGGGGAAAACGAAGACGATTTTACAAGCCGAAGGGTAAAAAACTTAAGAATTGGTTTCTGAAAGGAGAGAGATAGGGAAAAACACAGACTTAGGTGGAAACCACAAACCCACATGACTCTGAAAAGTTTGTGTGATAACATTTGGCTCCACAGGAGATGGCATGCTCCCTGCGAGTTGCCAAGAACAAGTAGTTCCAATGCCTTAGCTGTTGGGTTATGGAGTCACTTATAAAAACCGAAAACAAAAGAAAAATTATATTTACAATGACATGGGAAGCCACTCACGACTTAAGTAAAAAACTTCTTCAAAAAATGCCCATTTACAGGGCTACCAAAAACTTCAGCATCCTCCAAATCCTGCAACTTGTAAGTGTTATTTGAAAAAATCTCAGAAACTTTGAAGGGGCCAATCCATAAGGCCTCAAATTTACCATGCTTGCCTTTATATTGTTTAGGTGCATCCCACTTGAGTACTATATCTCCCAGCTGGAAATCCTCTTTCCTTACTCTTTTGTCGAAAGCCTACTTGATCTTCTATTGATGGTCATGGGCTTTGTCTAGTAGTTTCTCCCTCATCTGTTGCGCTTCTACCAGCTGTTGTATTCTTCTAATCATATTATCTGGTTCTCCTTGATAGTCTTGGAAGAATTTTTCCATAGGTAAGGCGAGTTGAGAGGGAAAGATGGCCTCAAATCCATACACCAGCTGGAAAGGAGAGACACCAAGAGATATTTTTGTTGTCACTCTGTCAAACCATAAAGAAAATTTAAGATTTGTATCCCAAGCCTTCTTGTTGTCCTTTAACAATCTTTTGATGATCTTAATAAGGCTCTTGTTAGAGGATTCTACCAATCCATTCCCTTGGGGGTAGTAAGGAGTGGAGTGAATCAATGTGATTCCAAATTGTTTACAAAACTTAATCAATGGTTCAACTTTGAAAGATGAAGCATTATCAGTGACAATTTTGTTTGGACAACCAAATCTTGCTATAATATACTCAAGAAAACCAATGATTACCCCGTGGGAAGAATTTCTTGTGGGGATGGATTCTATCCATTTAATAAAGTAGTCTGTGGCAATCAAGATTCATCTATGCTGACCACTTGAAGCAGGATGAAGTTCCCCAACAAAATCTAGGCCCCACTGATGAAAGGGACCTGAAGCTACCATAGGTTTCAATGGCAAAGACTTGTGTTGTTGCTTTCTAGAGAATTTCCGACACTTGACACAAGACCTGATTTTTTCACAGACATCAGTGAAGAGACTAGGCCAAAAATACCCAGCCCTGAGAATCTTGTAGGTTGTGGTTCTCCAAAAGTGATTCCCCCCACATAAACTGTCATGAAAATCATACATAATCCTTTGGGCTTCCTGTGGGTCTAGACATCTCAAAATCACTCCTAAAGGGTCTTTCCAATATAAAACTTGATCAATAAGACAATATTTAATTGATTTGAGATTCAAAGCTCTCACCTTGTTCTTTTCCATACCATAAGGAGGCTGCTACTTCTGTCAGAAAAATATAATGTCCTTGTACCAAGTGCATCCTGCCAATGGAGGGATGACTTGAGAACCTTCGTCAGACAACTCAACTTGCTGATTTTCTGAAAAACTGTTTATGGAATGGACCCCCAAAGATTTGCAATTAGATTCAACCAACAACCTAGCTAAACCTTGGCCTTTAACCAAATTGGTGGGCTTTATCTCAAGATCAAATTCAAGGATCTTGGCAATCCACTTGCTCCTTCTTCTGTCTATGTCGGGCTGAATGAGGATCTCCTTCACAAAAGCTGAAGGGACATATGCAATGAATTTTCAATGCAACACATAAAATCTGAAATCTTTGACCAAAGCATAGGCCTATGTTTCCATGATGTCATACTTTACTTCAACGTCTTTGAGTGCCCTACTAAAAAAGGATATGGGTTGCTCTAACCCTTCAACATTCTCCTGCAACAAAAGAACTGCTACTGTGTCAAATGAAGCAAAGGAGAAAATTAGAAAATATTTGGAGTAATCAGGACTAATGAGCACAGGTGCTTCAATCAAGGCCTTCTTTATTTGATCAAAATAGTTGCGAGATTCAACAGTCCATTTGATCTCATTCCCTTTCCTCAACATGGTTGTGATAAAATTTACCAACTCAACAAAATTTGAAACAAACCTTCTCAAAAAATTAATTTTCCCCAATAAAGATTGGAATTCTTTCTTGGATCTAGGGAATGAAAAAGTTTGGATAGCTTATACCCTGCTTGGATCAATCTTTACTCCCTCAGCTGACACAATGTGTCCTAACAATTTCCCATCTTTCATGGAAAATAATGATTTTTTGGGATTTAAAGAGAGACCAATTTTTCTGGATTTCAAGAAGACCCTTCTTAAATGACCATAATGTTCTTTATTAGATCGTGAGAACATGTTGATGGGTGTATTTGAAACACTGTCAACTGGAAGGTCAAATCCAGACTAGAGTTGTCTAAATAACTCAATCCGTTTGGAATGAAATGACCCGACGGGTTTAATGGCTACATTGGCCAACTAAAGTCCTAAAAATAATAAAAGAAAAGAAACTAATATATAAAGCTATGATACTAATAATATAATAATTGCAAAAGTTCAAATGAAAACGCGAATATGTGCATATGATTATAAACAATTTATGTATAGCGTACACAATTTATTTGACATCTTGCGAAACAAATGTTTTTGAAATTGTTTATGGAAGAGATAAATAAATCACATACATTTTTCTGTTTTCTTTTGAATGTCTAAAGATCTAAAACTAACGAATGTTAATAAAATATAATTGAAATAAGAATACGTAAATAGTCAAAAGCTAATTCAGGTTGTTCTTATTTCATTAACAAAATGTTTTAAATAAATAACATGTAAACTAACCTGTAACTAATCGACTAAAATGAATTTATCCTCCTATGCGATTTCAAGACTCTTGATTGTCTAGCCTACGAGGGAAACCTGTAAAAGAACAATTCTAATGCTCCCATAATAAACTCAAAGATGCATTGGAGCGAGTATATAACAATAGAATGATAAATATACAGATCTAGTGATCTTATAATAATGAACACTTATAAAAAGATGAAACTCAATACAAAGCATTCATATAATCCATCATTCAATATCTGGCATAAATAAAAAATATTTAAATGGCAGATTGATCACAGATGTAATATGGAACAACAAATTATAGACATAATTAAATTACTTAATAATATGAAATACCATTTGATAACCATACTAAAGTTGCATCAAACGTAATAACATTTCATAAGATAGAGGCAAAAACATAATGGGGTAAGCGTCACACAGGTCTAAAGCCAAGTAGTGAACAACTTCTCCATATCAGTCTTCAAAATCATATGTCCATAATTTATCCCAACCAAAGATGTCTTTATTACTAAGAGTGACCAATATTTAAACGATCTTAGGATTCACATACTCTTATCATGCAAGATAGAGTGCAATCCCCCAAAAATAGATAGTATTACAAAAATAGTGAAACTAGAAACCACTCATGTATGAGTTGGTTTGTCAAAATAAATCAAAGTTTTATCAACATAAAAGAAAA
>SNQJ01S0091635.1:0-27969 GCA_010110895.2 Picea sitchensis | reverse complement strand
TCTGATCTCTGCTATTTCTTACCCTTACGGATTTTCTTTGCGATAGGTTTATCATTATGATTCTGATTAGATTCATTCGTAAGCACAGGGGAATATTTTGATTTTAATTCGCCTACTACCCGTTCCAATGATTTCCTGGGCGAAAACATACATGGTAATTCCTTAACCATGGGGGTCTCTAAAGCAATAGACACAGATTCATTAAATTCACATTCAACAGGTGAATTGAAACCCCGACTTTCGGTCACGGTATTGTCCAAATTGGGGTTTACATTTAAAGGCGGGTTGACTGTATTGCCAGCTTGGGAAAAACTATTTCGACTCAAGAAACTCTCCCAATTGTACCTGATTTGTGATAGATGTGATAACAATAGTATTTTAATGAGCCTGTGATGAAAAAGACTCGACAGAGAGTTCATGCTCTGTCGCTTATATCATTTTGACATTTTATAAAGGCTCATTAACAAGTAGAACGACATGTTCAAATCAAACCCTATAAAAAACATGAGCAGATAGATGTGGTATAAAAAGACCAAACCATACCGTCCTTCACATGTGACAAATTGTTTCAAAATTAAAACAAGGTTGTGCCATCTAGGTTTCAGAAAAGCAATAGGAATACCTTTAGGGAAGCAGGTGGATTTGCAGGAGACCATGAACAAGCTCCATGGAACATCCTCCATTTTGGCATTCTTAAACCACTTTTCACCTTCCAGCAAGAGTCCTGTCACCCGGGCTATGAAATCATATGCTACTTCCAATTGCACATCCCCAACCTTGGCCCTAAAACCATCAAATGTTTGTGCAAAGGCCTGCGCGACCGTGAGGTTGTAGCCTTCGAATTTCTCGAGGAAGACATCCCAACCGTGAGCCTTCAGGTCATCTATGGTTTCATCATGGGAGAGAAGGGCTTGGAAACCATTCAGATCGATTCGAACCACAAGGGACATGGCCACTATGCAATAGACACAAAAGATATCATAGGTGGTAGGTTTCGGCTCCCAACAAACGAGTAACAGAGAGAGATCTGTGCAAACTAAAATGGCTCGAAAACTAGGAAGTTTGGATACTTCCATGCTGCGATTACGTAAGTTCAGAGATACAGGGAGCTGAAGGGCGCGCAGATCTAAGAGCCATTTCCCAAAATGAGTATCAAACCCTTGATTTCCATCAAATGCCAATTCAAACAATGAATGGTTTCATTAATGTGTAGGACATTAGGGTGAGGTGTAGTCGTGGGTACATCATACCAGTACCAAGCGACATGAAGGTCAATATGACTGTTGAGAGCATGAGACCCATATCGAATGTTAACCCAATGTTTTGTGCATTCATACAATTTAGAAATTACAACCAAATGATCAACCAAGAAACCAATTAAGTCATGATACCCATAAAACATAAAGATTGTGGTGGTAATTTAATCAATGAATTCATAAAACTTGAAGCTTAGCGATATATGAGTGCTTTCAAAGTGAAATTTTCTTAGGTAGAAGATATAATGACAAATCCCAAACCAAGTTTTTATTTAAATTCATTCTTACAGTCATGAATTTTAAAACAAAACAAGCAAAAATTCAAATGAGAAACTCAATAAGATAAGTTTAACCCAATCATCGCCTCAAAGTCCAAAAACATGAAGGTTCATAAATTTAAGGAGGTGGAAGCTACAAAAAGGTGTAATCCCTTTGTGGTGATTTTAATTGTGATAAAAATTGACAGAATTGGTAGCTGCCAACAATGGCGACATATTAGGTGAAGCCGTTATCTCTACATCACCAGAAAATTTATGTCAGGGGGTTAGATGAAATAAATTTTTAGAAACAGTCAACAACAGATCAAGCATTTGAATCAAAACTCAGAAAATAACGCAATTTAGCATTGGATGTATTTTTTTTCAAAAAATTAGTCTGCTATCTTATTTAGATTACATGTATAGTGACGTTTACATAGATAACTTTGATCCCGTTGACAGAGCCACTGTTGCCACCAAGCATCCATAGCCTCGACAGGGATGTCATTTAACCCACTCTAGTACCTCTATCTTGTCCAAGAGTCATCCATTAATGATAAAAACATCTTCATGCTTGATCATATCAACAGACATACCTGAGAATCTTCTTAAACCTGGCATTGCTTCACTGTTAGCGGGCTTGTTTAGTACCCCGATGAAGTTTCCTTGGTATCATGAGTGCATTTAACCGCTTCCAGTAGACCTGTTCAGTGTCATGACGGGTTTGCAAACACTTCCCACACATTAAAATGCTTCCAACTCTCTAGAATTTGTTTATAAATTTGCAGAAACTTCATGATATTCAAGAGAGCGAGGTGATACTGAAAATCTCATAGTTTGGAATGAAAAGTCTGATCATTTGCAAATTAATTTTCTGTTTTGATGACCTTCATCATGATTTGGACACTTAGATTTCTGTTAAGAAACCATCTCGAGGATGGGAAGGTACAGTTGAGTTGTTTTCCTTAAAATAGGGACAACGTTAGAAGTTTTTTAAGGACAATCGCATATTCCTGTGTTTTTAATGAGAAACCAGGAACACTGTTTGAACATAAACTTCCCTCTGTTGATCTGAGTTTTAGCACTTTTTGCTCAGATGGTTGAAAATTTATCAGCTGCTGCTACAGAACAAGAGTTTTGATGTCCCTTCAACAATTTAAATGGTGATTCAGACATAATGATTCAAAAGACAATCAAAATCAAGCAAAATGAAAAGAACCAAAATCAAAACAGAAAATAAAATTAAAAATATTTACAAGAGGGTGGATCATAAATCATCAAGTGAAATACCTCTTGAGAGCCTGGACATTCACCGGGAAAGTGTCTGGCTGTCCCTCCAAATTATGCAGACGGAAAGAGCTGGGACCCAATTTTTCAAAAATTACAAATGGTCCCAGCCACAAGTTCTGAAACTTGGTATGTTCCCCCTTTCCCTCGTGATATTTGTCCCACTTGAGAACCAAATCTCTGACATCAAAATTACTATCAGAAGATGAATTTGAATCAAACCAAATTTTTACAATTTGCTGGTGTTGGTCCAGTTTCTGTTTAGCTCATGTTCTCACCTCTTCTAGTTTTAACAAGGCATTTATCCGATTTTCTAGAGGAGGGCACTCTTCTTCTTGAACTTTCTGTGATAGTAGCAGAGAAGGGAGTAAAACATGTGGGGGGAGGATGGCTTCTCTTCTATAGACAAGGAAGAAGGGAGAATTACCAACAAAGACTTTTGGAGTTACCCTATCAGCCCATAGTGCATTATACAGTGCATTATGCCAATTCTTATGGTTTTACAAAATTGTCCTTTTAATAATCTTGATTAAATTCTTATTTGTTGATTCTGCTAGGCCATTCCCTTGAGGGTAGTAGCTTGCAAAATATTTTAGTTTAATCCCTTTTTTAAGAGAAAAAATGTTCATATCAAGGGATGAAAAGTAAGAGGCGTTATTGAAATCCAGACATTCAGGAACACTGAATCGAGTGATGATATGGGAGTTCAGGAAATACACTACCTGATTGGTGTTGATCACTTTTAAAGGTACAACTTCAGACCATCTTGTGAAATAGTCTATTACTGTCAAGATATACATGTTCTATTGTGAAGATGAGGGATTGATTGGTCTTATGATGTCTAGGCCCCATTGCTGAAAATGTGCATCTATAGTAACAGGTTGCAAAGGGAAAGCAACATTTTCACCCGTCCTGCAGCCTTTTGGCAGATTACACATTTGCGGGACAACGTATGGGAATCTTTAAACAAGGTAGGCCAATAATATCCAACCCTTAGTACTTTATGGGTAGTATTATCTCCACCGAAGTGACCACCGGCTTCATCGACATGAAGTTTAACCAACACTCTTTCAGATTCCTCCTTTTCTAAACAACGCAGAAAAACACCATCAAAGTTCTTTCGAAATAAAATATCATTGATTAACTAAAAAGATGCAGATTTAAGCCTAAGTGCTCTTCTGGTTTTAGGATCAAGATTGTGGGGAGAAGATCCATGCGTTAGATAAAATCTAATGTTCTCATACCAAGAATTGGGAGAATCCTGTGCACAACTGATTTGTTCTTCATTATGCTGATTTACAGTTGAAGTGTTTATTTGACTTTCCTCTTCTTCAACTGAACCAACCACTAGTTTACACAGGCCTTGACCTCTAACAATTTGTGCAGGAGTTATTTCAAGGTCATATTCCTATAGCGATGTCATCCAATTTTCCCTTTTCTCACCCAACTCTTTTTGTAATAACAAGTTTCTCATAGTCACATAAGGAACAACAACTTTGGTTCTGGATTTTAGCAGGTAAGACCATCACTACTTTAAGAAACACATATTCCTGCTGATCTACTGCTGGATAATTAAGTTCTGCTCCTTTAAAGGCTGAGCTCATGGAGGAAATGGGTATCTCATTAGTTTCAACATTTTTCTATGTAAGTATAACAACATAAGATCGGTCAGATGCAAAAGTGTAAAGAGTGAAATCTTGAGAAAAATCGGGACTCATCAAAGAAGGGGATTCTATTATTGCTTTTCTAATTGAATCAAAATCCTGACTTTCTTGAGGTCCCCATCGATACAAAACATCATTTTAAATTAGATTTTGTAATGGTCTAACCATTTCCAAGAAAATTGGGACAAATCTTCTGACAAAATTAATCTTACCCAAAAAGGATTGCATGGCCTTTTTGGAAGATGGAGGGGAAAGTTTAGCAATGGCTTGGGTTCTTCCAGGGTCAATAATCATTCCATACTTAGATACTATAAACCCAAGAATTTTTCCTTTCTCTACTGCAAAGACCGATTTCTTAGGGTTGAGAGATATGTCAAACTTGCGACATTGTTCCAGGACAACCCTAAGGTGAGACAAGTGATCTTTCTTGTTTTTAGAAAAGTTGGTGACATCATCAAGATATACCACAACTGATTGGTTAATGAGGCCACATAAAGCAATATCCATTTCTCTCTGGAAAGTGGCACCGGAATTTATCAGTCCAAAAGGCATTTTCCTGTAGGCATAAGTGCCCCATGGGGTATGGAAGGTGGTTTTAAGCTGGTCCGACGGAGACATAAGGACCTGATTGTATCCCGAAAAACCCTCTAACAAATATAGTCTTTCGAAACTAGACACCTATTGTAGAATCTGTTCCATAGGAGGAACTGGGCAGTTATCTTTGTCAAACGCTCGGTTTAGGTTACGAAAGTCGACATAGAGTCGAATTTCACCACTTTTCTTCCCTATAGGTACTAAATTAGACACCCATTGAGTGTGCCTAACCGAAAAAATTATTTTTGCAGTTAGTAATTTGTTTAGTTCCTTTTTAACAGTCGGTTCCAATTTATGATGCATTTTCCTCAATTTCTGTTGAAAAGGTTGAGTCTGGGGCTTCATAGGGATTACATGATGTATGATGTTTGGATCAAAAGTTTTCAAGTCATCATACGTCCAGGAAAATACATCTTTAAATTATTTAAATAGTTTTATGAAAGTGGATCTTTCTTGCTTGGAACATCCCTTTCCCAGATTAATATTTTGAGGATTATTTCTTGTTTTGAAATTAACTGTTTCATAGATCAAAGAGGAACTATTAGTTTTACATTTGACTACCCCTATAAACTTATCATGCAAGTCATAAAATTTCTCTACTCTCACAACAGATTTGGGGATAGAGTTTACCAACTCGGATGTCGATTCAGGAGATTGAGGATAAGATATTACCGTGAAGTTTCGGAGATTCTCGTCATGAGTGCCTTCATCAATGACTACATCCTGAAAGGTGTCCTCCATATGCAGAAAGCTGATGATCTGTTGGTCATCATTGAATACTTTCCAATTCGTGATGTTGTCTAGAGTTAACGACCTAAACAACAACTTGATCGAAAACGAATTAGGGGAAAGACCTTCAGCAGACAACAATTTAGAAGCAACATTGGCTAGTAGATCAGCTTCCAAATTACTCATCCTAGGAATAGAATTTATATTAAATGCTAGAAATTTATGCATTAAACTCCATACCTTGGTTTGGTAGCTTTTTAGATGCGGTGATAAACAATGTATGGCGTTTCTTACCCGCTTGACCACGATTTTTGAATCACCGAATACTATCAAATTTCGCACGTCCATATCCAATGCTTTCCTAAGTCCTTGCAGAAGCGCTTCATACTCGGCTGTGTTGTTAGTACATTCAAACTCCAACCGATAAGAAATAAAAGTTTTATTACCTGTAGGATCAATGAGTACACAACCAACACATGCTCCTTCTTGGCATTTAGATCCAACGAAATATAAGGACTAGATCTGTGCATCATTAGCAGTGCTTGGCACATTTGGAGAAACTGATATCCGAGTGCAGAACATTACTTCAGATTCTTGTCCCGGGTCTGTGATAGGAGAAATTTCAGTCATGAAGTTACCGAAAAAGGTATTCATCCCCTGCATTTCCATTGAATTTACTGTGGTAATGAAAGGCTCATTTGGATCATTCAAATCTGTCACGGTATGCTTAAGATAACGTTCTCGGTTTATTTTTATTTTATTGGGCTGTCCGTTTCTAGGCAACCACAAGTGAGACGAGTCTGTGGCGAAATAACTGTGCAACTTTTCTGACCAGTCTCTGCTTAAAAATAGACCATAAACTTCAGGAATATCAACAACAATTATATCAATTACTTGATGAACTTTAGGATTGGATGATAGTCTAATCAACACATTCTTAAGCTCACCGATTACTTTAACATTTGTTCAATCTCGCTGAATAATTTTAAGATCAGAAGGTTGTACTTTTTCATTAATTTTATGAAATATAGACAGAGGCATCACGTTTGATGATGCACCGGAGTCAACCATACAATTATGTACATTCCTATTAAAAATCTCAAAAGCCAATAAAAAAGGTGGGACATTTTTTCGTGTGGAAGCAACAAAATTTTGTTGATTTTTTAATGTTGTCCCTAAAACAATTTTATTTACATTTGCTACATTTTTTTATGCTAAGTCCCTTTTGTCTTGAGGTTCAGATGTCTTTTTAGTTGGGACATTTTAGCTGTGTTTGAATCAATTTTTGCTGCTAACATCACTCTTTTTACTGTTTTCAGCGATGCTTTGAAGCATTTTCGGCAAAATAAGAGGAAATTTCAGCAGTTCAAAAACATAAATATTAGCCCTCAATTTTTTTAGATCTTCAATTAAATCATACTCTAAAACTGGGGCTGCTAGGCTTTGTTTAATTTCAGTTTTCTTTGACTGTTTTGGAAACACATTTTTACTTACTTCGGGAAGGGGTTTGTTCTGCGTTTTGCTTCTTGTGTTGTAGGGGTGGACAATTTCGAAATTTGCTTGGAAGATATTGTCCGATAAGTGACTGCAAACAGGAGGAGATGAGTCCTCCTCTTCTGGTACCTCTTCCTCAGCTGTATCATCATATTTTTAAGAAGGAAGAGAAACAAAATTATCATGTGCTTCTAAGATGGTTTGCAAAGAATACTGTAAACTTTCAAAATTTAGACCTTCTGTGGTTGGGTTTGGCCGGTTTGGAGGAAAAGGTTTCCTAAAAGGAGGTTTGAAACTCCCTTTTCTTGTGGATGCCTCCTCAAATGATATTTTCAAGTCAACGACCTGCTTGGACAGTTTCTGGAAAGATTTCTGCAAGCTCTCTAAGTCTAAAGTTTCTTGTTGGATTTTTGTTTGAGGAGGCCTCGTGAGAATTTCTATTTTCTTCTTAGAGGATGAAGCTATTTCAACTTCACTATTAAGATGATCTTTTAAGCTAATAATATCTTTCTCAATTTGTCTTGCCTCCTTAAAGGCTTCTAACGCAGTGTTCTTCTTGGACCTTTTGACCCATATTGCTATGTTATTGTGCAGGGCTTTAGCATAATATGCAACAATTAAACTTTCTACGGGCATCGAATCTACAGGGATTTTGTTTTTTAATGTAAGAAATATTTGGTTAATGTCTTTCAGTTTTTATTTAAGGTTTATTTTAAAGCTGGAGAGTTCCATAACCAAGACTTCCGAAGATTTATCATCTCCAAATTTTTCCAGAAAACAAGTTTCGAACTTGTCCCAAGAGACGATGGTCTGGGGCTGTTGAGGGAAATACCATGTGGAGGCATTTCCCTCAAAAGTATAAGGAAATAATCTGCATACTACATCCTCGTGTTCAATGCTCTGGAGTCTAATGGCCAACATAAATTTCTTGATGTGATCCTCAGCTGATTGCTTCGAATCTAGATCAAATTTGGGCAACCATTTCTCCAGATGTTTAGGTAATGGTTGTTGGGGTCCAAGTACGGCCACGTCATCTTGATCGAGCCAGGGTCTGGCAGGGTTATTTTGGTTTGCCATGGGAGTTGGTGGTGTTGAAGGATGAGATGGTTTAGATGAAGTTCTGCCTTTGTCTGAAGACTCTCCTCCTAAAATTTATGGAGAAGAACCAGGTGGGGATGGTGGGATACTAGATCCTCCAGCTCCCGGGATAAACGTTTCAGCTGGATTAGTAGTGTTTCCACCTAAAGGGTTTTCGATCAGACTAGTGACTTGAATTTGTTCTTGGATATCTGTGAAATCAAGTGGTTGATTAAGTGGCCTACTAGGTTGTCTGATACTAGCTAAGGTACTATGAGTTCTTATTAGTGATTGGCGGACAATTTCTTGGATGTCAATCCCTGCAGGAACTGGTGTCACTGGTTGAACAGGAATACAAGGGTTATCATTTGAGGTAGTTGTTGTGTCAAGTGTAATGTTATTGTCTGAGTGACTATGTGTTATGACATGAGTGCGAGTGTGTGGGGTAGGAGTCTTGTGACCTCCACGTGCCATCAATTAAATTCAAGCCCTCCTTCTAGCGCCATTTGTTGATGGACGTATTTGACACACCGTCAACTGGAAGGTCAAATCCGGACCGGGGTTGTCTAAATAACCCAAGCTGTTTGGAATGAAATGACCCGACGAGTTTAATGGCTTTGTTGGCCAATTAAAGTCCTAAAAATAATAAAAGAAAAGAAACTAATCTATAAAGCTATGATAATAATAATACAATAATTACAAAAGTTCAAATGAAAACACGAATATGTGCATATGATTATAAACAATTTATGTACAACGTACAAGATTTACTTCACATCTTGCGAAACAAATGTTTTTGAAATTGTTTATGGAAGAGATAAAGAAAGCACATACATTTTTCTGTTTTCTTTTGAATGTCTAAAGATCTAAAACTAACGAATGCTAATCAAATATAATTGAAATAAGAATACGTAAACAATCAAAAGCTAATTCATGTTGTTATTATTTCATTAACAAAATGTTTTAAATAAATAACCTGTAACTAATCGACTAAAATGAATTTATCCTCCTGTGCGATTTCAAGACTCTTGACTGTCCAACCTATGAGGGAAACCTGTAAAAGAACAGTGCTAATGCTCCCAGAATAAACTCAAAGATGCATTGGAGAGAGTATATAACAACATAATGATAAATATATAGATCTAGTGATTTTATAATAATGAACACTTATAAAAATAGGAAACTCAATACAAAGCATTCATATAATCCATCATTCAATATATGGCATAGATCAACAATATTTAAATGGCAGATTGATCACAGATGTAATATGGAACAACAAATTACAGACATAATTAAAGTACTTAATAATATGAAATACCATACGATATCCAGACTAAAGCTGCATCAAACGTAATAACATTTCATAAGATAGAGGCAACATAATAGGGTAAGCGTCACACAGGTCTAAAGCCAAGTAGTGAACAAATTCTCCATATCAGTATTCAAAATCACATGTCCATAATGTATCACATCCAAAGATGTCTTTACTACTAAGAATGCCCAATATTTAAACTATCTTAGGATTCACATACTCTTATCATGCAAGATAGAGTGCAATCCCCAAAAAACAGATAATATTACAAAAATAGTGAAACTAGAAACCACTCATGTATGAGTTGGTTTGTCAAAATAAATCAAAGTTTTATCAACATAAAGAAAGAAACTACTGAATAATAGAGTGTATGATCCAAGGTGTTTTCTCCATGTAATCAACATAATAATCATCAACTTATTGTAGATAGCAAAACAAATTTGATATTCAGAAAATAATGCTAACTAATATTCAGAAATAGACTGGCTACAGAATCATAGATTCTGTAGCTAGTCTTATTATTAACAAAGGAAATCAAAATTAAATCTCCCTATTTTGATTTTTCATAACATAATGAAATAAAATCAAACAAAATCATTTTTACCATTAGAAATTAGCAAATGAAGGATCAAACATTTCCGAATTTATGATGGCTTTGAAACTAGTTGTATTTTTGATGATTATATTACCAGATCTCTTTGGTCTTTTATTTTCCCTTTCTGTGTATGCTTTAAACTCTTGGTTCTCTCGTTCCAGTATAGACTTCTAAGCATCTAGACATTTTACTTGAGCGTGTAACAACAAAATATCCATGTAATAACATTCTAGCCAATCTAGGCAACTGCCACAATGTACTAGTGCAATGGAAGATCGATGTGGAATGTAGTTAACAACGGGTATTTCGTGCTTCCCTGTGGCTTGTTTCAAGTCGTGAATAATGCCAACAAAACCTTATTTGGCCTTGTGACATGGGGGTAATCTAGATACAAAGTCATATTGTTCAACTTGGGTAGTGGTTTCCTTCCCAGGACATTGGTTGTCTGGATCTTCATGAGCCAGGAAATCGTTTATCTCTTGATCTGAACAATGATCATTGACCTCAATTGTAGAGATCGAGCTCATATGATCCTTTTTCCGATTCCTTAAATTCCTAGAAATAAATCGACTAGACCTCTTATTCCTAAAATTTAAATCTGAGCTTTGTTGTTTCTTACCCTTACGAATTTTCTTTGCGATAGGTTTATCCTTATGATTTTGATTAGATTCATTCATAAGCACAGGGGAAGATTTTCCTTTTAATTCACCCACTACCCGTTCCAATGATTTCCTGGGCGAAAACATACATAGTAATTCCTTAACCATGGGGGTTTCCAAATCAATAGACAAAGATTCATTAAATTCACAGTCATGAGGTGAATTGAAACCTTGACTTTCGGTCACAGAACTGTCCAAATTGGGGTTTACATTTAAAGGAGGTTTGACTGTATTGTCGGCCTGGGAAAAACCATTTCGGCTCAATAAACTCTCCCAATTGTCCCCGATTTGTGATAGATGTGATAGCAACAAGATTTTAACGAGACCGTGATGAAAAAGACTCGACAGAGAGTTCATGCTCTATCACTTATAGCATTTTGAAATTTTATAAAGGCTCATTAACAAGTAGAACGACATGTTCAAATCAAACCCTATAAATAACATGAGTAGGCGGATGTGGTATACAAAGGCCAAACCATACTGGCCTTCACATGTGATAAACTGTTTCAAAATTAATACAAGGATGTGCCATCTAGTTTTCAGAAAAGTAATGGGAATACCTTTAGGATAGCAAGTGGGTTTACGGGAGACCATGAACAAGCTCCATGGAACATCCTCCATTTTGGCATTCTTAAAGAACTTTTTGCCTTCTAGCGGGAGTACTGTCGCTCGGTCTATGAAATATTATATTACTTCCAATTGCACATCCTCGACCTTGGCCCTAAAACCATCAAATCTCTGTGCAAAGGCCTACACGACCGCGAGGTTGTAGCCTTCGAATTTCCCGAGGAAGACATCCCAACCGTGAGCCTTCAGGTCATCTATGGAATCATCATGGGAAAGAAGGGCTTGGCAACCATTCAGCTTGATTCAAACTACAGGGACCATGGACACTGTGCATTAGACACAAAAGATATCACGGGTGGTAGGTTTCGGCTCCCAACAAACGAGTAGCAGAGAGAGATATATGAAAACTAAAATGGCCCGACAACTAGGAAGTTTGGAGACTACCATGCTGGAATTACTTAAGTTTAGAGATACATGAAACCGAAGGGTGTGCAGATCTAAGAGACAATTCCCAAAATGAGTATCAAACTCTTGATTACCATCGAATGCCAATTCAAACGATGAATGGTTTCATTAATGCGCAGGACATCGAGGTGAGGTGTAGTCATGGGTACAATAGACTAGTACCAAGTGACATGAACGTTTATATGACTGTTGAGAGCATGAGACCCATATCGAATGTTAACCCAATGTTTTGTGCATTCATACAATTCAAAAATTACAACCAAATGATCAACCAAGGAACCAATTAAGTCATGATACCCATAAAACATACAAATTGTGGTGGTAATTTAATCAATGAATTCATAAAACTTGAATATTAGCGATATATGAGTGCCTTCAAATTGAAATTTTCTTAGGTAGAATATATAACGACAAAGCCCAAACCAAGTTTTTAGTTAAATTCATTCTTACAGCCATGAATTTAAAAAAAAAAAAGCGAAAATTCAAATGAAAAACTCAATAAGATAAGTTTAACCCAATCATCGCCTCGAAGTCCAAAAACATGAATGTTCATAAATTTAAGGAGGTGGCATCTATAGAAAGGTGTAATCCCTTTGTGGTGATTTTAATTGTGATAACAATCGCCAGAATTGGCTGCTGCCAACAAAACACTGTTATGTCATCCAAATAAATGACCACAAACTTGTCCTTCTCTCCAATAAAGGCTATGTCCATAGCTCACTGAAAGGTCACTCCTGCGTTCATCAACCCAAAGGGCATATTAGCATACATGAATGTACCCCAAGGAGTGGTGAAGGATGTCTTCTGTCTATCTTTAGGCAAGACAGAGACCTGATTGTAGCCAGAAAAACCATCAATCATGGACATCCTAGATGCACCTGTCACCCTCTGTAATATGTGTTCCATCTTTGGTAAGGGGTAGTTGTCCTTTTTAGAACTTTTGTTCAAATTTCAAAAATCGACACATAGTTTGATTTCTCCATTCTTCTTTATCACTGGGACCAAGTTGGTCACCTATTCAGAATACCTCAAAGGAATGATAATCTGGGCATCCAAAATCTTTTTTACCTCTTTCTGCATAATGGGCAACAACATAGGATTTATTTGTCTCAACTTCTTCCTAAATGGATTGGACTCTTCCTTCAATGGGATTTTGTGCTCAATGATACTTGTGTCGTATGTTCTGAGATCTTCATATGTCCAAGCAAACACATCAACAAACTCTTTTAACAGTTCAACATATTTAGCCCTTTGCTCTCTTGACAAGTTGCTTGACAACTTGAAAAATTTGGGATCCTCTTCTATACCAATATTGTACTCAGTTACATCAGCATCATCAATTGAACCTTTAAACTTTACTTCCACATCATTCCCATCAAACAACCTTTCTAAAGGAACTAGTCCCTTTGGAATATGGTTGCTAGGCAACTGAACAATATGGTGATTGGAAATTTTATTTAAAAATACATCTGCATGAGGGTTACTTTCATAATCATGATCTTGATCAATATGTAAAGAATATAACTCATCAACAGACTGAAGAAATTTTTTGATCTCTTTATCATCCTCAAACACCTTCCAATGCTGGACATTGTTAGGTATAGAGGGTCTATATTTCACCTNCCCTTTGGAATATGGTTGCTAGGCAACTGAACAATATGGTGATTGGAAATTTTATTTAAAAATACATCTGCATGAGGGTTACTTTCATAATCATGATCTTGATCAATATGTAAAGAATATAACTCATCAACAGACTGAAGAAAATTTTTGATCTCTTTATCATCCTCAAACACCTTCCAATGCTGGACATTGTTAGGTATAGAGGGTCTATATTTCACCTCTACATCATATTTGAGTTTGGGTGGAAATGGGAATCTGAAATGGCTTACTGAGACAACCAAAGAATCAACCATGGTATTCTCCTCTCTTCAAATAAATGAAATGTTGAAAGCTAGGAAGAAACTGTGAAATAGGTCCCTTACTTCATTTCTGTATGTCTTAAGCCTAGGGTGCTTGGCTTGATAAATATTTTTGATCTGATGAACAATTAGTTATGCATCCCCAAATACTGATAGCTCTTCAATCCCCATGTCTCTTGCAACCCTTAAACCCAAAACACAAGCTTCATACTCTACCACATTGTTGGTAGTTTCAAATTCTAGTTTGTAGGACAAAGGTATATTTTCTTGAAAAGGTGAAACAAAGACCACTCCAGCACCAACACCTTCTTTAGAAGAGGCTCTATCAAAGAACATCTTCCAAACATAGGTAGTTGGAGGAGGTATTTCACAAAATGTAATGGGTTTCTTTCTAATTTCAAGAGGAGTTTCAGGAGCATCAGTGAGCTGCAATATGTTGGATCCCAAATCAATGTCAAAAGAAAAAATAGGATGGTTGGTGGGGTTTTCTTCATCACTGATGATGTACACAAGATGCGATTCCTTGTAAAGTATCCTTTGTTCACCCCCGAACACAGGAATGGTGGTGTATGAAAGGTACATCTACAAGGTTCTCCCCAGTCTCTTTATCCAAGATCTAGACAGGAGCATCCCAGACTTAGGGGGAACATTAGCCACTATGATATCCATGACCACGCTCTTCATTGATAGCTGGAACAGAGAAACAACCAAGTATTTTATAACCCAAAGGCACTTCACCTTCCTGGAGTCGAAAGAATACAAGTCATGGTAGGCTTTTGTAACCTCCAACCCGAGCTCTTCCATGACAATATTAGGCATAAGATTGTGAGATGCCCCTGAATCCATCAAGTCATTATGCAACACCTTATCATGGATGTTCGATGAAGTGTAGAAGGGAGGGGAGGAGTCATCTCTATCCTCTACCAAAGGCCCTAATATGACAATTGGCCTTTCATATTGGAGGTTAACTGAGTCTATGGATTGAGATGCAGGTTTGGGCTGAACTTTTTTTGATAGGCACCTTTTGAAATCCTCATGCTTGACTAACTCTGAGAGAGGTATAGGGATTCTAATCTTTTGAATCTCATGCTCAAAGCTATAAGGGGAGGGAGGCTTCAGAATCTCCTTCACCTCTAGGATAGGAATTTTGACAACTGGTGGGGGGCTTTGTGCCTTTCTTTCTTTGTTGTTGTTTGCTATATATTTAGCAGGTTTCTCATCTCTAGCAGGCCACTCGGGAATGTCAGGATTTCCTTCTTTCTTCTTGGATTTGAGGTCATATCTATTCAGATTGCTGCTGGTATTTTCTCTTTTACTCAACTCATTCAGTTGATTACTCATGAGGGCCTCTTCGTATGTCGACTGAGTTAAATGAGGGGACGAAGAGTTATCTCCAAGGCAATGGATATCATGATCAATATCTTCTTCCTCTTCATCTTCATCAGTAACCAGGTTATTTTGGAGAGGAGTTTGGATTTTTTGATCATCTTTGTCCCTATTTCTCTGATCTCTTTGGATGGTCTGAGGGACATTAGTTGGTCTTTTGAAATTACCCCTATTATCAACATTTGGGGGATTCCTATAGCTCTGATTTCCTTCCAATTCCAACCTTTCCACTTTAGCAGAAACTGATTTTAGTAGCTTGGTCACTTCATCTATTTGAGGGGGGGCAGTAGAGGAACTGGAAGTTGGAGTTTCAGACCTACCTTTTCTTCTATCTCTATCAACCTTATTCCTAATCTTGTCAGCTGCCAATATATTGGATTCTACTTCAAGGGATGTATCTTGCATATGATCCAAAGAGGTAGCTCTTCTTTCTCTCAACAAGAGGAAAAAATCAGGGTCAAAAGCACTAGCATAAGTCATCTTGGCAGAGGTTTCTATAGGTTTAATTTCAGTGGGAATCTTTTTATACATCTTATTAAATCTTTTTGAGAAGTCTGAAACAGATTCCCCTTCTTCTCTCTTAAGTTCCCCAAATTCTGTAATATAATAAAGGAGATGTTTTTTATTCCCCCAATGTCTTAAGAATGAATTTTCCATAGAAAAAATCCTATCAATAGATCTAGGAGGAAAGTCCTCAAACCAATCCCTGACATCACCGTCAAGGCTTTGTACAAAAACTCTCATCCACACATCTTCATTTTCGATGACCTCAATCTATGAAAATCTATAAAAGGATGCAAGGTGCTCTTCTAGAGTCACGTCTCCCTCCCCTGTGAACTGGGGCATGCACTTAAGGTAGTCTGTGGCTGGGAGAGCATTCATAGGATGAGGTAAAACCAGAGTGGCATATCTAGCAGCCAATGTATCAACCATCTTGTTCCTAGGAGGATTAGCACCTGCCATTTGGACGTGAATTGGAGGAGAACCAGGGGGAGATGGAGTTTGGACAGGTGAGACTGGGACTGCGCTTCTGGGAGAAAAAGGAAAAGTATGAGTGTTAGGAGATAAAGATGAGGGGATATAGGGAACACAGGTTTCCCCTTATGTAACTGCATAAAATATAATAGGGGGAGGAGTGGTAAAGCCTTGAGTGGGAAATCCTTCTAAGTTCCTGGGTCTGAACCACTTCAAAACTTCAGGGGAGATAGGGGTGTCAAAACTCTCTCCTTCCAAACCAAGAACAGGAGGGGAGAAATCAACAGGAAAACTCTCAAAATTCAAATTTCTTGAAACTCCAACAAACGGTATAACAAGAGAATAAGAAGCATCTATTGGAGTTTGTAAAGAGGGATTAAGAATATTACCAAGATCACCTGTTACAATAGGTAAAGTACCTTCCTGAGTGGTTTTTCCTTTTATGATATTTTTCTCTGGGTCAATTTCAAGTGTGGCTAGAGGCAGCTATGGAGTAGACCTCGTGTTTCTTCCTTTAGGAGCCAGAACTAAAACAATGGAGTTGAAACAGTGGAGTCACCAAGTGCAAGTTGCAATCTTCAATGGTACTGATATCTGATGCACCTTCAGAATTAGAGTTTCTTTGTCATTCTATCCCAGGGAAAAGTCTTCAATTCGTTCCTCGACAATGACACCAAAAATGTTAGCACTAGAATTCACTCTCAGATTGCGTAGAAGGTAAGCCTAGTACCCATCAATTTATACAATAAATGTTAATAAGTTTTAAGAGGCCAAATGGATAAGACTCAATGAAAATAACGTTCTAACTCAAAAATATGGATTGGTATGCACAAGCAATTGAGGTCTTGGATCAACTTTAGTCAGTAAGTTGGAGTAAAGGTGAGTAGGAGGAAGACTTTGGTGAGAAAAGTGTATAGGTCTGATGTGAACATTAGGCCTTCCAACAGTCTAAGGAAGAAAAAATTAAACACAAGATCCTCTTGGATTCAGATTTCAAGGAAACTGAAAGAAATCATAACAACATTATAATCAAACATTCATCATAATAAAGTCACAACCATCCATGTGAATCAGTCAATAATGAACTCTCTCAGTATCAGAGGCAAATAATATGGAGTCAGAAAGATGACTTAGATTAATCAAGAAGTCTCAAATCAAGACATAACCAAAGAACCAATGTTCTTCATCAAAATATTACAATAGCAGGGATCCTAGCTGAACCATTCAACCTTAACAAAATATCAAAACTACCTATATATACTAGAAATGATGCAACCACCAGAAATGTGATCGGACCCCCGCATTCAAAGTTTCCAGTCGACACCTATTTTGTCATCCTGTGCATGCCTTCTTATGTCAGACACAAGCCTGACTTAGTTATGTTATTTGCAAGAAAGTTCGTCCCTTGGGAAACTTCAGATTGACAATCTCCCCCCACGACAACTCTCAGTATGCTTTCCATTTATGGGGTGAGACAAGGTCTCAACTATCGCCCCCATTTCCATTAACTACCTTCATCGGGATCGAGATGAGGCCTTCCATCCATGAATTTTCCAGGCGGTGCCCACGACTCTTTTGAGTCAATCCCGATGCCTCGAGGCCATGCAAATATTCTTCTGTGACCAATATGGGAATTTTTGGCCTTTGGCGCAACTCCTCTCCATCGCTCCTTCTTCAATGTGACCCAGGGCCATGACCCTATGCAATTGCACAATTTCAGGCGTGACCAAGGGTGGTTTGAAATAAAACTTCGTTTGTCCCCGCAATTCACCATGAGGTGCCACACGTCCCATGCTAAAAACCACGGTTTCGATTGCGGCCTGCCCTTGAAAATTTAAAAACGTGCGCACCTTCCGACCCCGCAATGGAGAGTGACCATTGATCTTGTGATATGAGATGAGGCTTTCTGATCAACATCCCATATTTGGCGCCTTTTAGAATGATGGATCAGATTTTCTCTTTTCAAATCGACGACCAAGATCTGCTTCGTGATTCGGGCTTTGGATTTCACGAAAGTCAAAACTTGAACTTTTTCTTTCAATTTCTTTGCACCCAGAGCTGGCGATAAATTGACGCCTGTCCTCCTTGATCAGATGGATGAGAAACACTTCGACACTTTGGGACTTCGACACTTCTGCGACTTCGACACTTCGATGCTTTGGCACTTCGACACTTCGAGACTTTGGCACTTCGATGTTTCAGCACTTCCACACACTTCTCACTTCAAAACTCCCAAAACGTATTTCCTCGAACACTTGGATCAACTACCACCTGTCCCTTTAAATATCAATGGCTCATGGTCTCTTTGGGCCTTTTTCTCCGGTGCTATACTTCGCGCAACTTTTAAGATTTCAAACGCTCGTGAGCCGCTAATATGTACTCCACATGGAATTCCCTCCATTGAAAATTGAACCTCCCCTTTTGCTTGATTCGAGTCCAGAATGGACCGCTCTAAGTGTCACGTTTTGAGCTCGCGACTATGGCCTATGTAAACAAAGACTTGAACGAATGGATAGGGGTTGGGAAAATAGGGAGACCAAGGCACTTTAAACACAGAGGGGGGAAAACTAAAACGATTTTAGAAGCCGAAGGGGAAAAAACTTAAGAAATGGTTTGCAGAAGGAGAGAGATAGGGAAAAACACAGACTTAGGTAGAAACTGCAAACACACAGGACTCTGACAAGTTTGTGTGATAACAATGTCTATAGACACCATTATAGCACTTAAGCAAAGCACACTGTGGTTAGAACATCACAATGCATATTGGACCTTGATATCTCCATATGATATCAACTCGATCGCTTGATGATAATGACCCATGGGGTATGCTATTTATAGCCTAAGGATCTAACCAAATTCCATAGAATCAGGAAGATATTGTCCACATGTAACTTTCGATTGTAAGATTTGATTCCACCAAATCCACGATGTTGAGTTGAATCAACAAGGATGCTTGAATAAAAAATACAGGCATCCAAATCATAGTCAATTGTTGGGCCTCGAAGCACCACCTGATTATCTTTGACTGCTGGTCGACTATCCGGACGACATACATGTCGACTACTTGACTGATTGATGTAGTGTTTTGGTCTATCACCGGATTGATTGTTTCCAAATGTCTGTCAACTGACCGACTGAATCTAGGAGAAGTATGATGAACCATCAATGCTTTATGTTCCAATAGGGTGCCTAGGTCGACTATAAAGCACACACACCAATCAAATATCAAGATGTTACAAATTTTTCTCTCTTTCCTTCACTCACAACAATCCTAGTTTACCATCTCTCTTTCTTCCTCAACCTGCACAACCCAATTAAAGGAATCCGCTTCTCTGCAATGTAGTCCCTCAAGATATTATGTTTCTCTCCAAGTCTCCAGTGCTACTCTATAAGAAATATCAATGTTAAAACTCCATCAAATCTCAGTTGTCGACAGTTTTACTCGAATGTCATCATCCTCATGCACACAAGCATCAATTTCTTGTTGGAATTACTAATATATACTTATAACCAAATAACTATGGTTCTCTACCTCTAATATTTCGTTCCCATCCAACAACCAATGATAATAATGAACAGGAATGAATGAGTAACAAATGAGGAATGAGGGACTAACAATTGAGGAATGATTCAGGAACCCCCAAATAACCAAAATCATGGTTTATATAATTGCATGCAATAATTCACCAAGTGGCTTCCCCAAAAATCTCATGTAACCACTTTTCCCAACTAATTCCCATATGGGTTTAATAAATATTATAATTTTCTTATCCCCCTTAGCCCCCTCTCTTGTGGAATCATATCCCGCTATAACTTTGTCTTTGTATGTCCTCTTCAAACAATGTGTTTTTATTATTAACATCAATTTTATTACATTTCTAATCTCTTTGGCCTTTGAACTTTACAAGCACTTTGGCCTTTCTTTAGATAAAAAAAAATGCATTTGTTGGCACCCAAAGTTTTGGGTAAGTTGTGTGTGTGAACATATCAGTCATGCACACGCATCAATATTGCACGTTGATCCAAATTTAGAAGCAGAACGAACTTGATTAATACACTGAATACAATAAACACAAATATATGAAGAACAACACATATATCCAGTGAACGCTATCTACTATTGAATAAATGAAATAGGCTGAAACGATAAAACTGCAGAACTGAAACACTTGCGTGAATGGTGGTAGCTATCTCTGAGAAGCGATGTGGCCGCTACAGACATCCATCTGAGTAGAATGGTTGCAATGAGGATCCAGAGGCCTTTTTAATATTAATCATGAATGCCAAAACCCTAGACATCCAAAAACCTAACCCTAGGAGGTGAAATGCCAAAAGTCATGTGGGCCCCTATGGGTAAGTTGGTACCTCAACTTCTCTAGGTCGTAACGTTTTCATATGACCTCCGTTTTAGGCGAGTGATAGCCCATTGGAAAGTTCTTTTAGAGAGCTATGCATTACGTCATCAAAATATGACTCTAACTATAGTTTGAATATGGTGAGCCAAAAAACAATGTTTAGGGCCCCAAAACGGCCCTAGAAGTACACCAAGATGTGCTGACATGAAAACATACAAAATAATCCAGTTGGATTAGGTGAGAGGCCACCAATATCTATCTGGAATATGTGTAGGGATTCAGACAACCCCAGAAGTGTAGAACCTTAAATTACAAAGAAGTACATAAGAACATGATGAACTAAAAACTGGCAAGAGGAGCCAGTTGGAATAGGTGGGTGGCCACCAATATCCATCTGGATAAATTACCCCCCCCTTAGGAAGCAATGGTCTCCATTACATTGAGCTCCCCCATCAGGTGAGGAAACTTATGTTGGATTGGGCACTGGGTGAGCCACTTTCCTTGGTGTAGGAGCTTCCTTGCCTTGACAACCTGATAAAGCTGGATCCTTTGTTGGCGAGTTCCCTTGACCTGTGTGTCCACTATATGATCAGTGGATGCATATTCCATGCAGTTAGGTTTGAGCTCTATTGGTGTCAACTGTTTTGCGATCTCCAAGGTGTCCAATAATGGTGGAAAATATGGTCGAAGGAGGTCCACATTGAACATTGGGTGCAAGGCAAGGAATGGTGGAGTGTTGATCTCAAAAGGATTGTTACCCACAACCTTGGTGATGGTGTAAGGCCCATAGAAAAGTGGTCAGAGCTTCCGATGGGGACCTATAAGACGCTCCTTCTACAAGTGTAACTAGACCTTGTCTCCATCCTGACACTGGTACGATACCCTGTGTTGATAATGGCGCTACTTGTACTTAGCATTGGCTTTCTGCAAAATCTCCTGGACCTGTTGGCGAATGTGCTGAATTCGCTCAATGAATCTGGTGGATTTGTAAGTATCAGAATGAACATGGAAAGAGTCTATTTGTGTGGTTTCCAAAGGTAGTGAAACATCAATGGGACCCAAGGGTTGGAATCCTAGTCCCACCTGAAATGGGATATGGCTGGTGGAGCTATGGAGAGCCATGTTGTAACTGTGATGAACACATGGGAGACTCTCATCCCATGTATGTGGATGCTTAGAGTTGTACATGCGTAGGATGTGCACAATCATACAATTGGGGACCTCTGTTTGGCCATCTGTTTGGGGTGGAAAGTGGTGGGTTTGGTGAGATTTGTGTCCAATAGTGACCAGAGACTCGACCAAAATGTGTTGAGGAACCTGCTGTCCTGGTCAGAGATGATGGTTTGTTGTATCCCAAAATGGACCCACACTTGTTCAAAGAAGAGCTTGGCAGTATCTGCCACTGTGATTTTCTTTGTGTAGGCTGTGAGGATGGCTATCTTCGAAATATGATCAACGACCACAAACACAATCATTTCCTTGCTTGGTGGATGAAAGGCCAAACATGTAATCCATCAAGATGGATTCCCAAGGCTTCTCGGGGGTAGGAAGATGGGTGTATAAACCTTGCTTCTTGATGGTTGGCTTGGCAATGCCACATGTAGTGCAAGATATGATATACTTATTGACGTCCTATCGAAGTTTTGGCCAATAAAAATGTTTCTGGAGAACGTCCACAGTTTTCTCCATGCCAAAATGTGTTGCCACCCGACTGTAGTGGGCTTCCCAAATCAGATTTGCACACTTGCTTGCAGGAACATAGAGATGTCCCAGATGGAATAACAACTCATCCTGAATGTGAAAATTAGTGACAGTCACGCCTATACCCAAGAGATGATAGGTGGTGGTGAAGTTCGGATCTTGCTAATAAAGTTGGGGCCACTCAGATGCCTCTTATCCACAAGAATGGAGCAAAATGGCGAGGCAACCGATGACATGATTTGTTCTCCATGTATTATACTTGATGTTGAGATGGAACTGTTGCAGGTAGGTGGAACACTTTTGAATGCGGTCATTCTGAACCTTCCCTTGTGCCTGTATGAACTGTAGAGGCTTGTGATCAGTTTGGATGATCGTCTCCTTTCCCAGAATGTAATGTTTCCATTGACGACAGGCTTGTACAATGGAATAAATTTCCTTGTCATAGATGGGGTATTTCCAGAGAGTATCTGAGAGTTTCTCACTATGGTATTCCACCAGATGAACATGCTGAGTGAGAACTACACCTACAACATAGTTATATGCATCAGTCTCAATCTCGAACGATTGTTGCAGATCAGGTAAGGAGAGTACTTGAGCTAAGCACAAGCGATGCTTTATATCATCAAATGCTCATTGTTGTTTCTTCCTCCACATAAACTTTTCCCTACCACCACCCTTGGTCATGTGGCTGAGGGCCCATGCAATATGGGAGAATCCCAACACGAAACGTCAGTAGAAATTGGCCAATCCCAAGAAGCTCCAAATCTCGGTTAGTGTGGTCGTGGCTGTCCATTTACATATGACTTGGATCTTAGCAGGTTCGACATGTACCCCATGCTCATCAACAATGTATCCCAAGTATTGGACCCTATTCATGCCAAAGGAACATTTTTCCAAGTTGGAATATAGCTTGTGCTGCCATACAGTGCTCAAAACTTGTTGAATATGTTGTATGTGCTCCTCCCAAGTTCTGCTAAAGATGAGGATTTCATCCAAATATACCACCACAAAAGAGTTGGTGAAGGGTATCAATACATTATCCATCAACCTCATGAAGGTGGTTGGTGCATTTGTTAGGCCAAAGAGCATGAACAACCATTCAGAGAGACCTTCTTTATATTTGAAAGTTGTCTTCCATACATCAGCTGGTTCGATGGGAACCTGGTGGTAGCCAAACTTTAGGTCAATATTGCTAAAGAAATTTCCCCCCTTAAGTTGGTCAAGAAGGTCATCAATCCTAGGAACTGGGTACCGGTTTTTTACTGTGATTTTGTTTAATTCTCTGTAATCAATGCAGAGTCGCCAAGTCCCGTCCTTCTTCTACACTAGTACAATTGGGCTTCCGCAAGGGGAGGCATTGGGTATGATGTGACCCTTTTTAATAAGATCTTGGATCTGATGCTTGATTTCGTTATTTTCCATCAGCAAGCGACGATAGACTGGTCCATTAGGCAGAGGTGCATTGGGGGTTAGATCAATTGGATGCTTGACTTGCTAGTGTGTCGGTACCCTGATGGGTGAGGAGAACATGTGTATGTACTCTTCCACAATCCCATTCACTTGCTTTTGCTGCAAAGAGAGGCTCTGTGTAGAGGCCAAGGATGTGGCGGTGAACTTATTCTTACTGTGAGCACAAATCACAAAGAAGATGAACTTCCTGGTCTATGAAATGACCTTACTGCATTCCTTAGCAGAGATTAAAGAAATAGCGGTAGGAGGTGCTACCTTTGGTATCCTGTACAATTTTCTACCCAAAGTAATAATAACACTACGGGGTCTAGACTCATAGAAAACATGACACTTATACAAATATGGTTGTCCTATAAGAACATTACAAACTTCAAGGGGAGAAATATCACACAATACCTCATCTTTGAAGGGCTTGATGCCATAGGGTAGATGATGCTGTTGACTGGCACAAAGATATCTTCCTTGGTGAAGCCAACTGATGGTGTAGGGCTGCAGGTGTCGTGTCATCAGAAGGTCTAGCTGCTTGATGACCTCTATTGACATCAGGTTCTTCTGTCTTCCGCTATCGACAATGAAATGAAGTGGAGCCCCCTTTACCCACATCTATGAGTGAAAGATGAGTTCCCATTCCTCTAGTTCTTCTGGTTTGCTTGCTTGGACTTTGGTGGTAGTGATGGTGGCATTGGGTTCCACATCAATAATTCGCTTCCCTCCTTCTGGACTTGATTCAGAATTAGAATTGGCCTCTGAATTGGAATCCTTCAGCTTGGCCACGAGTGACTGCTTGGAGTGACATTCTTTAGTGTTGTGCCAAGGGATTTTATTCACACCATTTTCCCTTGTCCTTCTTCGTCTTCTCATTTCCCTTCTTGTGTTGCGGCTTGGAATGGTTGTCTTGAGAGTGGTCATCTTTTCTCTGTCCCTTGCTATGTGGGTTAGGGCCACCTTTTCCTTGCTTCAGCTATGAGGAGTTTGCAGATCGAAACTCTCGCCTCTTCTTCTTAAATTTCTGCTCGATCTTGACAACATATCTATAAGTCATACCCAATGAGGCGATGTCCAGAAAATCCATTTCTGTTTGAATGTATATATGAAAATAGCTGCGGTATTTGAGCACCAGATGTCGCTCAGAGTCTTTGATACCCAACTTGGTGCACAAGGTATGGAAAATATTGGTGAAATCTGGTAATTTCTGGTCCCTTTCTTGATGCAGGGTGGTCCATCTGGTGTACTGGTCCTCGTAGCTTTCGATAGGGTAGTACTGTTCTTTAATGGCATCCTGGAAGGAATTCCATGTAGGGGAAACCACAAATATTGCAGATTCCTCTATAACCCTTTTCTCAGAATAAGTGTCCCACCAGTCCTTAACATGGGGGACGACCTTGAGGAGTGAAAAATTAATATTTTCCCTATCGAAAAAATTATCCAGTAGATTCAACTTTTTATCTATAGAATCAACATCTATTAGTCCTTCAAATAATGAAATATCAAAATTTACCCGTACCTTGAAGGGGGTTGCAAGACCGCTTGATGAAGATGCTTCTCCTGTGGGAAACCACCAAAGGATCTGCACAAATTTGTCCATCATTTCGTTCCTTTTTCGTGCAAGGGCTTCCTAGAGAAACATTTTAAAAGAATCTCCTGCTCCATCATATTTCTTTTCGTCTCCCATGGGTTGTTGTCGGGCTTGGCATGACTGATCTTGCAATGAATCGATTGGTTTGAGTCCCAACTTCTTGTACCCAGATCTTGTGAGGGACTTGCACGAAGAAAAATAAATGAAGAGAAGACATCCCTGATACCACTGATCTAGATTTAGGAGCGGAATGAACTGATTAACATACTGAATATAATAAACATAGAGATATGAAGAACAACACAGATATCTAGTGAACAATATATTCTATTAAATAAATAAAATAGGCTGAAACTGTAAAACTACAGAATTGAAACACTTGCTCAAATGGTGGTAGCTATCTCTGAGAAGAGATGTGGCTACTACGCACATCCGTTTGAGCAGGATGATTACAATGAGGCTCAAGAGGAATTTTTGATATTAATCATGAATTCCAAAACCTTAGACATCCAAAAACCTAACCCTAGGAGGTGAAACGCCAAAAATCACGTGGGCCCCTATGGGTAAGTTGGTACCTCAACTTCTTGAGGTTGTAAATTTTGCATACGACCTACATTTTAGGTGCGTGATAGCCCGTTTGAAAATGTATTTTAGAGAACTACACATTATGCTATCAAACTCTGACCGGGTCTACAGTTTAACTGTGGCGAGCCAAAAAAACTATGTTTAGGACCCCAAAACGACCCTATAAGTACAACAAGATATGATGACATGAAAACATACAAAATAAGCCAGTTGGATTAGGTGAGAGGCCACCAGTATCCACCTGAAATATGTGTAGGGCTTAAGATAGCCCCAGAAGTGTAGAACCCACAATTACAAATAAGTATAGAAGAACGTGTTGAACTAAAAACTGATAAGAGGAGCCAGTTGGAATAGGTGGGTGGCCACCAATATCCATCTGGATCACATGCATATTAACAGTTGCATGACAGATGGAATAAATCATGTGCACTAATCAAATTTCTATACTACATGCTAAATCTTGGAAAGATACCGCATGCATGCCAAGTAAAAAGAATATATTTGAGAATATTCCAAAGTAGTGAACCCAAAAAACACGGGAGATTTTGGGGTAGATGATGGATGAGTTGGAAAGCTCGTTAAGACTGCCACACTCCAAGGAGGTTACATGGGTTACATGAAGGAGGAAAAAGCGTGCAAAAATATTGATCACTAAAGCGAGTAGAGAAGAGGAGAAAGAGACAGAGCACCATAGCAAATAAGAGAAGGAAAAAGGAGAGAAGGATAGAGTAGGAGGTTGGAATAAGAGCAAGGAAGTTCGATTTTTGCATGAGTCTTATTATGAGTCTTTGAAACAATTTTTGTATGGGTCTGAAATAGTCCTGTATAGAGTTTGTAATGGAGTCTATTGAATAGTGAAAAATATGATCATAATGCATATCACATTGTAGTCCATGAGTTGTAAAATGTATTAGAGTGCAGAGTTTTATTCCTGTCGCAATGTGGATTTGTTAATGTATGCATTCTACCATTTAATGGAGATAATATAAATTTATAATTCTCTCTATCAATTGTTGTGTCTATTTTGATTTTAATGCATGGGTGTGTTAATGGTTTAAGTTGTTATTATGCCGATGGAGTATAATTGAATTTATGAATGTTAGCCCGAGTGGATTCCTTGTATGCTTTATCCCTTCATCTCTGTTAGAGAAAGATTTGCCTCACCCTATGAAATCTTGCAGAGAGGGCCTTATTCCATTTCCCTATGCAGACTTATCTTCCCTTTAACTAAAATCCAGAGACAAAAATACAATTTTTTCCACTTGTATGCATCTTGCACACTATACAACAAGCGTATACATAGGTTGCTCCACTACAACCCACGTACATCGAGATTTGTGCCAGAAAATCAAAATTAAATTTTGGGTTTCCATGTCATGATAGGAGATCTCTGATCCTTGGCCTTCCATATACTGGAAATGTTCTAACTCGACCCTTCAGTTCCATTTTGAAGGCTATAAATGGGCCAATTCCGAGCTATGGAAAAAGAGAGAAGAATTCAACTTTGAGAGCAAAGTTATTTTGGAGAAATTATTACTTCATATTGAGTCTCCATCTCTTTGTCCTTTAAGTCTGAACATAGTGTTCATCCCCCAAGCTCTTCCCTTATTGATGGATAACCCCATTGTCTCCCTTCTATGAGCTTGGCTTTGGTGGAGGATTGAAGTGGTGGAGGCCCATCTAGAAGGAGCTTAGTTTCTCGGTTTTGAACTGTGCCGACACGGAAGTCTGTAACATTTTCACTTTTGCTGATCATTTACTAATAGAAATACTCCTTTCCCGTCCAATTAATATCTTGCAAATATATGAGTTATTATCCATGGGTGTATTTGTTATGTTTTTTAATGGATTATGCTATCTAATGTGCTAACCTTTTACATTATCACCATAGGCTTTCTTTGCTTGTTTGTTGAGAACTAGTTGCAGGTATATCGCTTTGGGTCCAAGTGCTCAACGATGGTCTTCATCGAACATCTGGATGAGGTAGGCCTCTTTATTATCTCACTTCATATTGGTTTATATAACACATGTTTGGAATAT
>SNQJ01S0091634.1:31624-56853 GCA_010110895.2 Picea sitchensis | reverse complement strand
CATCATACTTGATTGCATGACGTGGGCTGAGTGTATCATCATTAGATTTTTTAAAATGTGGATAAAATGCACGTGATCCACGCTTTCACCAGCTAATGGCCCGTGAGAAGCGCTCCTTAGCTGTTGAAAATCACCACTTTCACCAGCTAACCACCATATTTAAAACATACGTTAGCTGTTGAAAGCATTTTGTGAAAATTTTAAAGAGAAGACCTTTATGGGTCGTCTTATTTCTAAGGCAAAAATCAAAACCTAAGTCTTTCTACTAGAAAACTTAAAATAAATTTGGAGAAAACTACTAATAGCCATGCTATCAACCAAAAATGAAAACAAAGTGACTGATTCACTTTGGGAGCTAACATTTGGCTCCAACTGGGATGGGCATCTCCCTGTGAGGTGACCAAGAACCTAGCTAGACTCAGTAGCCTTTATTACAAAATTAAAAACAAAATCTGAAAAATATTTTTTGCTAGTACCATTGGGCATGGAGTTATTCAAGTGACATAAACAAAGAAAACAGAACTGAAAAATAATATGTACAAGTAGAACAGGGATTTTAAGAAAAGCCTTATGAAAAATAGGTCTTCAGAAAGTGCCCGTTGAAAGGGCCACCTGCTACTTCCTCACCTGAAAGATTTTGGAGAACAAAGGTATTGTTCTGCTGCACCACTGTTATGACAAAAGGACCTGTTCAGAGAGCCTCAAATTTGTTGTGTTTCCCCTTCTCTTGCCTTGTTGCATCCCACTTTAAGACTAATTCCCCTATTTTGAAGATGTTTGATTTGACTTTCTTGTCGAAGATCTCCTTGATTTTTTCTTGATGTAATTCTTTTTTTTTCAAGAGATGCTCTCTATATTGTTGTAGATCTACCAAATTATGAATTCTCCGGGTCAAATCACTTGGTTCAAAATCAGTTTCTTGTAAAAAATTTGCAACCGACAGTGCAAGTTGAACGGGAAATATGGATTCAGTACCATATATCAACTTGAAAGGAGATGTACCAATTGATTTCTTACATGTAACCCTATCAACCAACAAAGAAAACTTCAGCTTGGAATCCCAGCCTCTGGCATTTTGTTCAAGCGGCTTCTTTATAATCTTGATTAAACTCTTGTTTGATGATTCAGCTAGGCCATTCCCTTGCGGATAGTAAGCAGTGGAATGTACCAGTTGGATTCCCAGCTCTTCACATAATTTCACCAAGTGTTTATCTTTGAATGCAGCAACGTTATCAGTGACTATTCTCTTAGGGCAGCCAAATCTGAAAAATACGTTTTCTTGCAGAAAATTTATGATGACAGTATGATTGGCATTCCGAGTGGGAATAGCCTCAATCCACTTTGTAAAGTAACCGGTGGCAACAAGGATCCATCGGTGCTGACCACTAGAAGGCGAGTGAATTTCACCTATGAAGTCTAGGCCCCATTGCTGGAAAGGCCCTGTAACCACTATAGGTTTGAGGGGAAGAGATTTCAGTTGTTGTTTGCCTTCAAATCTTTGACACTTGTCACATGTTCTCACAAATTTGCACACATATGAAAATAAGGATGGCCAGTAGTAACCAGATCTTAATATTTTATGTGCAGTGGTTTTCCAATAGTGATGTCCCCCACATTTACTATTATGGAATTCAATCATAACCTTTGTTGCTTCTTCTTGGTTTATGCACCTCAACAATAAACCTATTGGATTTTTCCAGAACAATAAGTTTCCATTGATGCAAAAATTTATGGCTTTGAGCTTCAAAGCCCTTCCTTGCGTTTTTGTCAAATCTGATGGGACTAATAAAGTTTGCAGAAAATAAATAATGTGACTGTACCATTGGCAATCATCTAGGTGAGCTGAGACCTGCATTTCCTCACCTTCTTTATCTTCGGAAGACTGAACATTATCTGCATTAATGTTTACCAAATTTATTTCGAGCAGCCTGCAATTTTCTTCTACCAGAAGTTTGGCAAGGCCCTGACCCTTCACAAGTTTTGCTGGTTTAATTTCGACATCAAATTCATTCAACTTTGCTATCCACTTACTCCTTTTTCCATCTATGTCAGGTTGTATAAGCACATCTTTAACTGAACTGGAGGGAACGAAAGCTATTACCTTTGCTTGAAGGATGCAAACTCTGAAATATTTCAATGACTTAATAAGTGGATATGCTTGTTTCTCCAACAATTCATACTTTACCTCTACGTCCCTTAATACCTTACTGAAGAAGGCAACCGACTGCTCCTGATCATCGACATTTTTCTGCAAGAGTACTGCTACAATTGTATCTCTGGAAGCAAATGAAAAAATGTAAAATACCTTGGAGAAATCGGGGCTGATTAAAACAGGGGCTATTGTGATGGCTTCTTTGATGGCATCGAATGAGTGTCTGGCTGCTTCAATCCATTTTATCTCAGAGTCCTTTCTTAACATAACAGTAATATGCTTTGTGAGTTCTGCAAATTTTACTATAAACCTTCTAATAAAGTTTATAGTCCCAAGGAAAGACTGAATGTCTTTCTTTGATCTAGGAAGAGATAGATTTTTAATTGCTTCTACCCTTTTTGGGTCAATTTTCACCCCATCAGCTGAAACAATATGCCCAAGTAATTTCCCTTCCTTAAGTGAAAAATTTGATTTTTTTGGATTAAGAGAAATGCCATACCTTCGACATTTTAGAAATGTCCTTTTTAAGTGCTGCAAATGAAGTTCATGGCTGCTCGAGAAAATAGTGATATCATTGAGATATATCAGGACAAATTTATCTTTCTCTCCTACGAAAGCAATGTCCATTTCCCTTTGGAATGTCGCTCCTGCATTCATCAATCCAAAGGGCATCTTCTCGTACATAAACATACCCCATGGAGTAGTAAAAGCAGTCTTTTCTTTATCGTTCGGATGGACAACAATCTGGTTATATCCAGAAAACCCATCAATAAAAGACATCACCTTTGATCTTGACACCTTCTGCAAAATATGCTCCATTTTGGGCAGAGGGTAGTTGTCCTTCCTATAGCACTTATTCAAATTTCTGAAGTCGACGCAGAGTCTAATCTCCCCATTCTTCTTCCTGACCGGTACGAGATTCACAATCCATTCTGAATATCTAAGAGGAATGATGATGCAGACATCCAATAGTTTTTTAATTTCCCTTTCCATTGTAGGCAACAACAAAGGATTGAAGGATCTAAGCTTATGCCTGAATGGTTTGTTGTCTTTATTCAAGGGAATCTTATGCTGAATTACCTATGTATCAAAAGTCTTCAAGTCATCATATTTCCAAGCGAAGATGTCAGCGAACTCCTTTAGCAATTCTCCATAATCAACCCTTTGTTTTTCAGTCAAATGTGAGGCTAATTTGACATATTTAGGATCTTGTTCGCTAGCGACATTGTACTGCAAAAATTCTGAATCTTTTTCCCCACTTTCCAATTTGACAGCCACATCATTATTATTGAACAACCTTTCCAACGGGACCAAACCTTTAGGAATTTTGTTGGTAGACAACTGGACTATTTCATGTGCTGTGATTTTGCTTCTGAACTTTGGCTTCTCAGTTTCATTGTCATGTTCATTCTCCTAATTGATCTGTAGATCTTCAAACTCATCTATCACTGCAAGAAATCTAGTGAGTTCAACATCATCTTCAAAAACCTTCCACAATTTTACATTATCAGGGAGAGAGGGCCTATATTTAACTTGAATTTCGTAAGTCAATTTATGAGGCAGAGGGGGTATGAATGCACAAGCTGACACAACTAATGAATCAACCAATTCATTCATTTCTCTAGGTACATATGAAATTTTAAAATCTGCAAAATCGTGGATTGCCTTCAACACTTCATCTCTGTATGCTTTCAGCATGACATGCTTTGCTTGAAAGGATTTATTCACCTTCTGAATAATCAAATCTACATATCCAAACACCTGCTATTTTTTAATATCCATCTCTTTGGCTGCATTTAGCCCCAGAAGTAGTGCCTCATACTCAGCAATATTATTAGTCACTTTAAAATAAAGTTTAAAGGACAAATGAGAAGTTTTCTTAGAAGGGAAAATCAATACCACNGAAGTTGTCAACAAGTGTTTGGAAACCTATCTGAGGTGTTTTTTAATCTTCCTCTGTTTGGCTGCATTCATCCCCAGAAGTAGTGCCTCATACTCAACAATATTATTAGTCACTTTAAAATCAAGTTTAAAGGACAAATGAGAAGTTTTCTTAGAAGGGAAAATCAATACCACTCTTGCTCCTGCTGATTCTTTAGTGCAAGATCCGTCAAAGAACATGGTCCAAAGATCATCTTCTGTTGTTTTTGTGGGTTGAACTGTGGGCTGAACTGTGGGCTTTCTGAGCAACAATGTATCTGGTAAGGAATCATCAATTTTCAAAATACAAGATCCCATACCTGTGTCGACCGAATAGATAGGATGATTGGATGGATTTTTCTCGTCACTAATTACATATGCCAACTAAGATTCCTTGTATAGCCTTCTGTTCACCCATCCAAAAACATGGATAGTAGCATAGGAGAGATCCATTTGAAGAGTGCCATCTAGCCTCTTCATCCACGATCTTCATAGTAGACATCCAAATTTAGGAGGTATGTCAACCACTACTATATCCATCACCATAGTATTCATGGATGCTTGGGTTAAGGTTACAGCCAAATCCTTGATCATCCCAAGACATTTGACTTTTCGAGAGTCAAAAGAGAAAAGATCATGATAAGACTTGGTGATGTCCAGCCCAAGCTCATCCATGATCGCCTTTGGCATCAAATTGTGCGAAGCACCAGAGTCCAACAAACAATTGTGCAGTGTTTTCTCATGAATATTTAGAGAGATGTAAAAGGGAGGACAACTTTCATCTATGTCTTCTATCATTTGGCCCAGAGTAATGGTTGGATTTTCATCATATATGTTGAGCATATCAGTAGAAAGAGATACAGATTGGGGATCTAGAGTTTTGAGGATATCCTTTTTGAACATTTGATTTTTCATTAACTCGACTAGAGGAATCGGAATTTTAATTTTTTGTATTTCAGCCTCAAAATTGAATGAATATGGGACTTTATCAGAAGCTTTATCAGAGACCTTTACCTGATTCAAAGGAGCTTCCTGATTTCTTTGTTGTTCAACAGGAGCCTGAATTTCTGGAGTTTAATGCTTGACAGGGGCAGGATTCTTTTTGGGAGGAGTTGATGCTTTCACCTTTGAAGGATTTTCTTGTTGATTCTCTGATGTCTGATCTTTTTTCTTAACAGGGGCTGTGCTCTTTTCGGGAGAGGTTGGTGCCTCTTGCTGAGCAATATCAGATTTTGATCGGATTTTATATCTATTCTTGTCTTTTGTCGTGAAAATTCCATCATCAATAAGATTATCTTCTGTCTATTCAGTCATCAATGCTTCCTCATAGTCGTGTTGTGTTAGATAATATTTACCTATCTCTTCTCCAACATAATGGATATTATCTTCTCCACCTTCTTGATATTCACCCTCGTCTTCGTCCATCACAACGTTTTGAAGAGGGACCTTTATTCTCTGATATTCAGTAGGATTCTTTTCTCTTTGCAAGATCTGAGTTGGCTGATTATTTCTTTTGAATTTGTTGGGATTTTGATTTGGATTCCTACCTGTAGAATCATAAGTGCCTCTTCCCTTCACAAGCTGCTTATTTTCAATCTTCAGCTTAGATATCTCAGTGGTTAGAGACTCTAGCATCTTAGCCATTTTATCAAATTTTGGATCAGCACTTGATGAAGATGAAGCCTCATTCCTTGGCCTTCTTCTATCAGAGTCTCCTTTCCGCTTATGGGAGGCTAGAATATTTGATTCCACCTCATGGAAACATCTTGCATGAGAGATAATGCTGGTGACCTCCTTTCTCTCAACAATAAGCATAAATATGAGTCAAAAGCATCAAATTATGTGATCTCGACAGAAGCATCTGAAGGTTTTATCTCTGCTGGTATTTTACCATACATCCGGTTAAATCTCTTAGTGAAATCAGAGACTGACTCACTACTTTGTTTCCTTAGGTTTCCTAATTCTGTGATATAGTAGACAAAATCTCTTCTGTCACCCCAATGTTTCAAAAATGTCTCATCCAATTGCTCGATTCTAGCTATGGAACTAGCAGGGAGTTCTTTGAACCATTTTCTAGCATGGCCATCTAGGCTTTGGACAAAGATTCGTGTCCAAACATCTTCTTCTTTAATATTAAGGTTTTCAACATAACTGTAAAAATCCTCAATATGTTCTTCAGCAGACACATCACCTTCACCTATGAATTTGGGCATATACTTCTGATAGTCTCCCGCTGGCATGGCTGATACTAGGTTTGGCAATATGAGTGGTGCATACCTAGCAGCTAGGATTTGTTGCATATTAGTCAAAGAAGGGTGAGGAAAATGATGGTTTATTTTTCAAGTCTTCAACACTGGAGGAATGTGAAAGAGGTGAATCTTCTAATGGGAAAGAGGTCTGATAAGAAGCTCTGTAAAAATTTGCAAGCTATTGAGCTAAATTTCCTTCACCTTTAGCAGATAGCTCTTGGAGGAGATGTTCAACAGCAAGGAGGCTAGTATAAATGTTCAAATGATCTTCTTGTTGCTAAGAATGAAAAGACTCAAGGAAAGAAGAATTGTGGCTTCTTTCTAAAGTCTTGGATGTTTTTTCAATCAAATTTAAAGCTATCAATTTATCATCATTAGGATTTTTCTGTTGATCAAAAGGAATTTGTTCTTCTACAGTATTTACAGTTTTTTTTTCATCAATGCTCTCTGAAAAGAACTCAGATTTTTCTGTAGTAGATTTTCCAGAACTGAAAAGAGGATTACCTTCTGTATCTAATCTTGAAGTTTGACCTTGANTTGTGGAGTCGCCAAATAGATAATTACAACCAACTAAAAATGTCTAATCTTTGTCTATCATCAAAGATCAGCTTTGTGTCGTATCCCAGGAAAGCAGAACTTGAATTTCGTCTCCCCAACAACGGCGCCAATTTGTTATCACTCCAAGAAACTCCTTAGGGTTGTAGCCTATGGATGCTTGGTAACTTAGAAACAATGTGTAGATATGCTTGGAACAATGGGGTCTTTAATGATCAATGCAATAGACAACTCATCATACATCTAAAGAAACAATTCTTTCAGGAAACAATAATCAGATCAAGTCAATTGAAATGAGAGGATGAAGAACATTGTTCTTGATTGCCGAATACAACTAAATGTAGGGCTTAATGCAAGATAAAGAGAAATCCTTTACTTCAAGTCTATGAGCTCAATAAAGAGATAACAATATTCATAAGCTGAAATAAACTGAAACAAAGTATAGAAAGGGAAATATGAATTTATGATATTGAAAACGAAAGGAAACTAAACTTTATTTCTGTCAATAAGAGTCTATACAGTAGCACAAAACATGTCCCAGTTTGAACCCTTGTTTCTTAGAAAAGATAGGCATTTATAGCCTTTTACAATCAGTTTTTAAGATCCTAAAAACTTGGATCTGTATCTAAAAATAGCAATTCAAATCTAACTAAGCAACTTGATAGTAAAGACTTAATGACTAAACTAGCATTCAAATTGTCTTCAATCTCAAAATTTGACATCTGTATTCTTCAGCTTCTGGAATCTGTGGTGTCATGAAACATGCAGAGGCACCTGTCTTGGTAGCTTGATTTCTTTAGTTGTTCATAGTAGATACTTTAGGAGATCAGTTTAGCATGTGGCTCTTAAAAACTCCCACGAATCTCTGATGCAGAGTCTTTTCCGAGCAATTTGTTATCCCTTTGATACTCTGGAACCTATTTATAACCTATGAAAAATGACCTGCTCCGTCCTTAGCTTTCAAAAATTCTTTTTCTGCTGTTATCACTGAAATTTCGTCAGCACATGGCGACAAGAACTCCACATCATCTGCACATAGCGACAAGAACTCTACATCAGAAAAACAGCAATGAAGTCATTCATGGAACTATTCACAGCATTCCAGAAGGGTCAAATACTATATAAAAAATTGAAAGACACTTCACATCATAAGGTGCGCGCGTATACGCAGGATAAGAACGTGTTGTGCACGCTTAAGCGCACGATGCGCGACTGTCCACATGAAAAGCCGCGCATCTGCTAATACGGCAAAAATTGAAAGACACTTCACAACATAAGGTGCGCGCCAGATAGTCGCAGGATAAGAACGGTTGTACTTACACTATGCCAGACATCAGTCTATTACGAAAAGCCACAAGATCCGCTAATATGGCACATTAAATGCTTAAGTCGGCTTCCGGACCGCCAATAGACCTTCGCCCAAGACGATTTGACATACAAATCAAGGTCGGTCCTGCAAAAAACGGCAAATTTATGGCTTAATCAAACCCTAAACTAGCCTGTGTATACACCGGGAACTAGTTTCAGACCGCCCGAAATGGCTATGCGCGCTGAAGGATCATTGTTTCGTGGAGGGAATTCAGAGTAGAGTTATGTCACGATGCTTCGGCCTAGTCTGACCACCAGCTCATCACCGGTGGTAATACCGTGCCTCTCACCACCCATTTCTCGCCCCTGCTCGCTGTAAGGAAAGCATCTGAGGATTCTCAAGGACCTTCCAATGGAGGGAAGAGGAACCATTGTCCCTTTCTACAGCGTGTGCTTTGGTGTTTTGTTAATAGATCATGTCTTAAAACAATTGGGAACTCCCTTGTCTCACGCTTGAAGTTTTGTTTATGATTGTAGCCACATTTGCTTTTCAGCCTTAGGTAGATTTTCGCTTGGTTTTCTATTTTATAACCCATTTTGACCACAAGAACTCCGTTTCACTGAGTCTAACATGGCATGCCATGCCCCATTCTTGCTCACTGCCATCGCATTCGAAAGTAATCTAATCGTGGTTGGCTTACCCAATCAAGTTAAGGTATAAATCCTCTTTCAATTGGGTTCAATTCGCTTCCTTTTGACATTTTTGACTTGCAGAGATTCAAACCATCTTTCGCCGACCTGTCAATCAGACGATTCACCGCAGAATCGAGAGAAACGACCCTTTTTCTCAAACGCTACAGCACGACACTGCTGACGCTACATCAAGCAATGTTTTCTTTGGTGCAATACAAGCATTTGACCACAAGATTTGACTGAAATTTTTGCATCAGAAGGTTTTTGATGTGATTTTCCTTTTCAAACATTGATGTAACGCACGCCTAAATACTGCACCAGTTAGCCCCCTCAACTTATAAAGGGTAGGGTCAACATAGGCACTAGGAGAATTAAGCATTTTTCCTTATTTTGCTACCAGCCACGTGGATGGGTCTGCTTTGGTATATAAATCTAAGTTGAACATCAAGTAATAAATCACACCTAACAATCACATCTGACTAGAAGTCGCAGTAAACAATCTTGGGCATGTTTTTCCTCTCACCACAGCACCTTGGAGGAATCTAACTAGATCACAAAATCCATCTCTATCTCCTTAAAAATTCAAATATTTTAGGAGAGGACAACGACTCTTTGGAGACCCCTCTTAGTTTCATTTTTAAACACATTCTTGTAATGTGCCCATGTTGATGCCTACACATACATGTCAACAAAGCTAGAATAGTGTTTGAATTTTGCTTCTTTAGATCAGAAACTAGGAGAGTTTAAAGTTTGTAACGGCCCACATGCCCACATGTTCAATCTAGGATAAGCTCTCGCTTTCTAGATTAACTCACACATAGGAGTTAAAGGATAGTAACGACCAAAATGTCCACATGCTAGTCTCATAGGGATTTTTAATTCAAGGTTGTACCCAACGACATATAGTTGATTTTAGGTAATCAAACTCTTGTAAAGGACCAACTGATGTCCACATGCTGCAAGGTGACATCTAAATAACTAAAATTTGGTACACTTGTCACTCCCACACAAAAGCCACTCAGACTCACATAGTCTCTTCTCGAAACGTGGAGTTCGAAGTAGGTTTCCTCTCAAGTGATTCTGAAACACCCCATCTTTCTTGATAAGTCTATCCACCTACCCTTTTAATCAAATCCAGGTTGGTTTCCAACTCATCCTCATAAAATACCTCTATCTAAACTTTCGAAAAGCTTACTAAGTTTTCCTCCACAGAGGTGCCAAAAGAAGTTTTAGTCTAGGGTAGGATTTCGGGGATAGGCATCCAAATAACTCCCTGCTATCCTGTTCTCACATCCTTCAAACATAGAAGTTGACAAACAGGGAACTTTCAAATCCCCCAATTCCAGTGTTCCAATCACCATAAAGCAAGGAGATACCCATGAAGGGACAAAGTCGAGGTCCTGGTTGTTCTGCAGGCCCCCTGAGGCACCCACTTGGACGGGATCCACTGGACCCACTTCTAGGGCCGAAATTCAAACACTGCTGCTGGGACCCAGGTACCTAGTGACCTCAGCCAGGACATCACCTGTGTGGCGATTGTAGCCTAGCCGCACCTGGATCGGATTTTGTGGCTATTGTGAGGTATCACACTTTTCTGCAAGATATTACACCCTTACCCTCATTATAAATCCAAATATTTCAAATCTTCACTAGTGTCTCTTCCGTGACTTCGCATCTCAATTTGAGAACTATTGGAAGATCCGCTATTTGAGAGGAAGGGATGCTATCATTTCTTAGGACACCCAGCATTTGCTTTTTGATTCCCCATCATGGATAAAAAAAACTCTTTTACCCACATGTATGTTTCTTTTCCATCATATGATGTACATTCGATTACAGCTTGATTTTGGATATATATATGGTAAACATTCACAAGAAAAGATCTTGTGTCTATATTTTTCTCTCACCATCTTGCACACATACACACAACTAGCCCAACATCATAGGGGAACCACAGAACCCCTGGCCGATCACGCACGCTTACTCAACCTTCCTCCTATCTGGGGGAGTGGCCCGGCCCAATTCGCTCATCGGTACCTCCTTCACACTCTGATTGCTACCTATAGGATCACATTGCTTGGTTCTAATATCAACACATCCCAAAGCCATCCGCCCACCCACTCTCCTCTTCACGGAAGCTGGGGACCCTCTTCCTAGGGAGGGAACACCAACCCACCTAGTCCCCATCAAGGATCCCAAGTTCATTAACACAACATGGCTGGAGCTAACCCCTAACCCACCACTACGATACACTGGCCTCATTATACCGGATCTCAGCCAAACTACAATGATCCTATTGTATAACCCCACATGACTGCAGAATGCCAACCAAACTTCCCTCGACATACCAAAGTTTGAAGGAAAGGGAGACCCTAATCATCGTCATATCTTCACCTGCGGTACCTTCCAACGCTATTAAAGATTCTCACCACGCCTTCCTTTTTTCAACGACAATTAACTCCGCCCATTTGCCAAATGGTATGTAGAAGAACAACTGTGGTCCCATGTTTGTTCTTGAGTTGGCTAGCCAAAGCCTTTTGACCTTTTCCAACTACCCATCCGACATGACAATGGTCTAGAACTATCGCCCAACTTAACAAACCTCACCACCCATATCGCCACCATTCATGAGTGGCGGAAATGAAGTTTGTGTAAAGCGGAAACCAACAAACAACAGTGCCTTGACTAGCTTCTTAGATCACTTGTATCTCTACTTGGTAAAGATGTCGCCTCCACCTTTCCTCACAACTGCGAGAAGCTTATAACAAAAGTTTCAAATAATATGACTCTATTTATGCATAATCGGGATATTTGTACAATCGTATCTTCCTTTAATTTACCAAAACTCAGGTTCTTCAAGGACAAACTCGGAACTATTTGCATGGACTATGTAGTACCACCACGCACTATGGTTCACCACCCCAAATCCACCACCGATATGTATGGAAACACTCCTAATACCAAGCAGCATATGGGGTACCTACTACCCCTGACTCCCACTTACCAATGCCATACCTCGTTGTTAAGCACTTCCACCCACCCGGTTGGACTCCAGCACTGCACTCCCTATACATCCACCTGCTTCCACGAAAGTATCATCTCCTCATCATCACTTACAAGACTAGTGAAAGCACACGCCTCTTCCTATGTACCCTATGGATCGGGACAACCACAAAATCCATACTTCCCTTTCCTGGTCCTCCATAACCAATCCACTCCCCACATTCACATGTAAGGGAATTGGTTCAACCTTCCGTCAAGCCAACAATACCGTGTAATTCTTGGAACAAAATGAATACCGGCCAACCCACCCTATCCAAGAACAATAATAGGAGGAAAGGAAGAATAGGAATAAAAAATCGGTCATATGGAATCATCTCCACAACACCAACCCCTCAGCAACTGTAACCATGGAACCAAACTCTGTTAAGGGGGCATTAACAATAGACTTACATGAATACTGTTAAACCAATCACCTTAGGTTTCTTGTATGGTAATGGCCATTATATAATTCCACCATTGCCCCTGTGATCGCGATTTCAAAGATTGAAAGATTCAAATCTTCCTTCCCACTCCCGCACAACCCCACAATGCAATAAATAAATAATATGTGCACAACCCTCCCACCAGACTACAAAATCCTATCCCACATCAGGGTGTGGTAAACACACAACAGGGTGCACAACATCCCCCACCACAAGCAGCTCTATTACCACAACCCTCTAACAATCCACTGAATGTGTGACTTATTCTCCTCACCAAGAGATCCTTCGCGAACCTAATCACAGATCCCAATGGGAGTCTACCTCACCCTCCGTGAAATATACCCACACCCTCAACGGCACCCTGCTAGTCATCCTCATTTCATCAAGAACCACTATTATCAGATCCCTACAGATCTCATAGAACGTCACAACCCGCCAGGAGTTTCACATCACATTCAGGATCTAATTTCTATACAATCCCTACCGCCATGTCGGGCTTCAAGTCCTCCGTACTTGTCCAACACAACGGAAATCACTACTTTCTCCCTTGGGGTACCACCCCACCGATACTGACTGATCACCTTGACTCGATAATAGCCTCATTGGTCTTAAGTACCACAAATACGGAATACATCATTCTCTGTATCATCGATGAAGGGGCATCTACATGTATCATGTCCAAAACAAGATGGCAGAAACTTGGTTCTCTGTAACTAACACCATCCGGCCATCACATTATGAGTTTATGACGGACGACCATCTTCTCCGGAATTCTCCAAATGTCCCTGCTGAACTCCTGAGGCAAAACCATTCTCATCGAGATTGGTCACGCCTGACTCGATTACAATATCTTGTTCGGACGAAGTTACATGCTTCCATGAAGGTAGTGGCATCTTCTGTTTTCTGGACAATCATGTTTCCTCATAATGGAAAGATTGTAACCCTCGACCGACTCTCATATTATGAACCCAACTCCTCTACCAATGTCGACATGTCCTCCCCCTCATCCAAACCAACTAAGACGTATATCATCCACTGTAGAGATGGGTCCTGAGATTTTCAAAGACCCATCTTTATTAGGAACGCATTCATGGAGCACCACCACTCTTTCCCCCCAGCCAGGTATGCGGCGCTTCCTCTCAAAACACTCTCACAAAGGATACTCTTCCCCCTAAGGAGGATTCAGTCATTCCTGACATCCCAAAATTCACAGAACCACTCCCGTCGGAACCCCCTATGCACTCGTCGACCTCAACAATCCACAAATCCACATCCCCTCAAAGACCTAGTCCCATTTGGGGATAATGCCCCACCCTCAATAATAAATTCCATTCTTCTACTCCACCGGTGTAGAATCTTTCCAGGTAGTCACAACGCTTACACTACCCAACATGGTGTTAGTAATCGTGTGGTATTTATATAATCCACCAAATGATCCCCGGCCAGAAGGTTTCCATGGCGCTTCCCTCTGCTCACACCTACCACCCCTCTAACACAATTCACTCCTTTATAATTCTCCTCAAGCTGGTCACGTCCCACCAACTTCTTAGCGTGACTATGTGAGAACAGCAACAACCAACAACCCGCCCAACAGCCGGAGTTACGGAATCTGATTGCCCCCAACCCAACCCCCAATAACCACTCAATTTTACCATCGCTACCACTCAATCTTCTAGTAGTAAAGGGTTGAGCACCAAATTCGCATGTGCCATCTGCTCTCACACGCTATTGCTAATCTATCATTGCTCAAAGATCGCTCAAGTTGCATGTGCATTATTATAGTCAACTCATGACTTTCAACAATAACCCATGCCCTCAGCCACGCCCTTCAAACATCATATCTTTTTATGTCACTACTTGTTAATGAACGATGAGATGCCCTTTGTTCCTTTAAGCATTCACTCAACCCATTTTTAGATACCAATGTCCCATGATCATTGAGCCTAAAGAATCACGTTGGGCCATGCGACATCACCTCATAGCCGTAATTCACCTCGCCTTCAACACCACCACCCATTGCGTCATTCCTCCTGGAGCCCGGTGGCACTCCCTACCCATGGTTCTTAGATATCATAATCAGGTTTTACCCCGTAACCCACCCAACTCTCCATTCTACCGACTCACCCATTCCACCACCACAGCCCACCTTCGGCCCCTCAATATATGGTTTATGTCGAGGAACCCTCTTCCAAAATTACCCACTCGCTTTCATCAGGGGGAAATCACACTGGCACCGAGATCACTCATCTCGATCCCTTGTACCCCCGTTGTTTCCAAAATGCCATCAGGAAATCTCTGAAGAACTACACAACCTAGATTTTTGGGACGCACTACATCATCGTCGTGACTTCTTTTCCTCCCACAAGAAGCTCTCATGCCTCCTAATCAAACCCGCATATACGGTCGAACCAAATATTTTATCCCACCGGGACCATCGATTGGTTCAAAAAAAATCCCATTCCCGCCCCAGACGTCAAGAAGGCAACATGCTGGCTAACATTTCCCACCATCAAAATCGACATTTCTATAAAAAGTGGTGTCATTGAAGAAATCACTACTCCAGCCGCTAAAAATTCTCAAGAAATTGCCGACAAAGCCCTCTGCATACCGGATATCTCTTATCACAGCGATGTTCGGTCTTGATCCTCTATTGTCGAAAATCGCGATCGACACCGGCCGACATTACACCCGCTCGTAAACAATCTAATCACTTCCACCCATCCATCAGCAAGCATCAAAGCTGAAATTGACACCACGCATAGCCGGTTTATTTACCCCATCGCTACACGTCATGGGTTTCCAACCATGTACACGTTAACAAAAAATATTGCACTATCCGCCTCAAGACGTGACTTCATGATCTCAAATGCATGTCCCAAAGACAACTTCCAACACTCATGAGTTCGCTTCACCAATAGAGTTCGCCTTCACCATATTACCTACCCAATGGATGTGCTGAGGTGGTAAAAGTCCTCAAACCATGTTACAACGCACGGTTAACAAACATAAACCACTGGCACCATATGTTATTTCTCCGCTGGCTATGGGCCTACCGCATAGCAGTTGAAGACCGCCACGTGTTTCACGCCATTTCACTTAGTCCATGGAGTCGAGGCAACCCTCCCCATAGAGTGCGAAATCCCCACCCTACACACCGCAATTGATATTTTACCTAACACTGCTCCAACGGAGCAGCGCTTGCTGAACTTAGAATCTCTCGATCTAGGATCGCCGATCCTCTGGCATAGCACGTAACGAGGCAGCTAAGAAAATGACCAAAGCACTTGACCATGTCAACCTTCGCCATTTCGCGAAGGCTACCTTCCTTCATGATATTGCCCATGATACCTTTGGCCACCACAAATTTGAATCAATCGTGGCATGGCCCTTACATCATCCAACATTGCCTCACCAAAGGCGCTACATCCTGGCCTCCCCCGAACGTCATGCACTCAAAGAACCCACAAACGGTTATACCTCAAGAAAATTTATTAAAAGAGCTGCCACTTTAGGTTACTTTTCTGTTTTAGTGTTTTTAATCTTTTTTCCTACCCTCTTGTCTAAAACTACCTCGTGTTTTTGACAAATGACTTCTCCACCTCCGCCTTACCATTGGTTACGCCGACGGCGCAAACCGTTGGACACAAAATCTCGCTTCGGGTGCTTGGGATCTCTACACCTCCTACTCTAAATGCTGCACTCCAACGGCATATGTTTGGGGCCAAGAATTAATAACCAGTTTAATACACCGTCAAGCTATTGGCCTTTTGACTGACGCCCAGCATCATCAGATTCGACACCTTAGCATTTTCCTAGACTCACAGTTAGTCGTTCTCCAAACTCAACAATGTTTACCGTGTATAATGGCCCTGCCTATTTCAAATACCGCGGTGGTTAGATCATATCTCGGTTATCTTTTGATTCCATTACATTTACTCATATTCCAAGACAATTGAATCAAACAACATATGACATAGCTAATATGGTGTTATTAGACCGTATATATCAAGGCATCAAGATACACATAAACATCTCATACATCCCGCCACAGCATATAGGAAGTATAGACATCATCATCATAAAATACAAAAACAATATATAACCCATTTGGATCTCAAAACGCTTCACCGCAAGGTATATAACAGTCCGAAGTTTACATATAAAAAATATAACGAATCGCCTGCGCTACATAATGGTATTAACAAAACCGCCTACAAAATTTAATCAAAAATGTTAATACAGCCATACAATCAAGGCATCTCCCCGCCGCTTCCTCCTCGGGAGGGAGGTCGTGGGTTCACTCTCAATTCCACCCCAGCGCAGGAACATTCCGGCGGACCGCTCTCGCCTGTGGCAGCGGCTACTAGTCATAGCAGCGCGATACCGGCCGCGGCGGACCGCTATGGTTGCGTAATTCAACACCGCCTGTGACATTATCGGGGTCTCTAGACCGATCCATAGGTGCTCATGCACGCCATGCAGAACCGTCTCGAAGCGGCGGACGATATCCTCATCCACTCCCACTACTGCCGGAGGAGTACGGCGTCTCGCATCAGATCATCCTAACGGGCTCTCTCAGCCAAGTCTTCACCGCTGGTTCCTCCAAAGAGCTCATCCTCGGCCGCCTTCTCATAAGGGCGGGCTTCCTCATGGTACCAAGGCGCCTGAATCTCCACCTCGCGTCCGCAAGGTGCCACATCCGCACATGCACCAACAAGCAAACAAACAATGAGATCAGCATCTATACATCAAAAGCATGTACACTAGTATATCAACAACATAAATATAACCACAAAACAAGAACACTTCATACCTCGATGATCTAATGCCTCCCGTGAGGTAACATCATGTCGGGTCCCGAAGTCCACTCCGTGATATGGGAAATCCGAGGGATGAACTGCAGACGCCGCCGATTCGCAGCCTCCTCTCGAAAATAGTGGCCCCTCGCCACCAACGCCCGGAATCAATTGACCACCGCCAACTGCTGGTGTCGCATGTACAGGGATTCCCAAAGACTACCCTACCGCAATGTCGGCACTTTTCCGTAAAATGCTACCGTGATGAAGCAAAGAAAATCCCCCGCTGCTGGACCGGGACATCGTCCACCATACAATTCATCCGCTGTAGAGTCAACCCTCGTAGCGAACCGCTTCCGCCCACTACTCGGCCTCCTTTCCATCTCAAGACGCCCCACCACTAATCCGTAATACCGACCAGAAAGCCGGGCATCACCATCACGCCACACACCGGGATGCTGCAAAGATAACGCTTTAGCGCATTAATGCGCGCACGGGCCGATCCGGGCCATGTAGTGTCCGCCGGGCGCTAATTCTCAAAGATACCTCCGCATCCATCTCCTCGGCATCACAGCGATGTCATCATCGGGCGCTCAGTAGCCTGAGGAAATATACATCCCTCCATGGCAAGTAACGTAATTCGGGCCCCCCGCATAGAACAGTTGGATCCCGAAGTACTCCACATCTCAATATGAAATATAGTACTCCCGTCCGATCGGCACTCAAAACTTTAGCAGCCCACCGCCGCTAAAGACGCCATGCATCGCCGCCTCGCCGCCAATTCTTCCCCGTGAAGGCTTCCTCCTAATCCCGCCACGACCACATCCATGATCGCACCTGCACACAACCCAAGAACCTATATTAGCTTAGGTGCACTCACTAAAATATCAAAATAAGTTAATTTTATACCCAAAACCTACCAAAAGGCGCGTTTTATCTACTGTGCGCCAAGCATGGTAGAGGCCGCCAAATAGCTTCGTTTTCCTACAAAGGCCAAGCGCTTCGTTATTACAGCGCTACAAGGCCAGCCACTCGCTCTACAAAGGTGGTGCACATACTGGTGAAAGGCGCCAAGACTACGCGCTGCTTTCACCGGTCGCCTACAGCAGGGCTCAATTCCCCCACCCAAAACCCCTAAAATCCTCCCACTCGTGCCTACCTCGCAAAATCAACGGCAACGCAGGACGCAGAGGGACTAACTCAAGTCAGACGCCAAGAACTGATGCCCGGTGCTCTCGTGACCGGGCCAATATCCTTCAATACGCCTGAATCACTATAGTACAGGTACAAATGAGGTGGCAATGTGGGCCCCAACTATATATAGGGTTTTTTGCCAAACTTCCACTCACCATTCCGTTGGAGCCCACTACCGGCCCATTCAACGTTTTCAACATGGATCGTCCACCGCCATCATGGCTGCCTCACACTTTTCATCCCGGCACCCTTTTTCATCGCCATGACCGTGTAATGACGCTACATTAATCACAGCCAAATACAAGCTCATACCTTGATACTCTTCATTGCCACTTTGTATTTATTGTTATGTGTGCGTGGAACACATGCCTCATCGGTCATCGACATCATCCCTTCTGGTATATACTCAGCACTAGCATATAGTCTCTCCCACTGTAAATGCAATACAGTGGGAAAAATTACATGCCAGTGCTGAATATACACCTAAAGGGATGATGTCGATGAATAATGAACCAGTACCTGCACACAGAACAACAAAACACCCAAAGTGAACAATATATGACCCACATGAGTTGTCCCACTCATAGCACCCTTTTTTCACTTTCGACACTCATGTCAGTGTTTTTTCCCTTTAGGGATGGGAGAGAGTCTCGATAGTCTTCCATTATGTCGCTAATTAACCACATACTCTTCTCCTCATTCTAGTTTCCCTAGGGACTCCTGCATCACTTTTGGTTACGTCATTTACCTACACCTCCAAGCAGTTCACGTAACCCACCATTTCATCCATCATCCGTCTTGTCTATCCGCTAACCGACCTTCGCTCCACCCCACCTCATACAGAACTCGCCAATGGGGCCCCACCCTTCATCAGTCTTCCAAACACATTATGCCCTCCTTGGGCTACCCATATCACACTGGGGTACCCTTTTCTGTATTTGTACATCTGTTCCTCAATTATTTATTATTTATTATTATTGTACAAACACCTTTTACCTTCAATCAATACATTCTTTGTCATCACCATTTGCGACTTGATTTCTTTTGGCCACACACAACCAATGTCACCCTTGGATTGGAGCAAGACTTATCATTTACCCTCACCGACACCGTCCATATCTTCGTGAGTACCTAGTGTGTCGGCTACCTCACCTCTGAATTTGTTTACTTTGTCCCGACTCTGGCACAACTTACTCCCGGTCTTGTCGTTCACCTTACACTCGACCTTGTTACATCTACAGGGCCACTATTCCTTCCTATATCCTCCAACCAAGGCGTTTCCTTTGAGTCATCCCACTTCTTGACTTCATCCATGTACCGCCACTTCATTGCATTCGCAAGTAGATTCCACGGAGCCCTTTGCTCGGAGTCACAGTTTCGCGGTCGACATCAAAGACACCCTTTTCCGTATACATGTGATCTGATCCCTCGCCCTCATGATAATGGGAGATCTCGGATGGCAAAGGGGGAAACACCATTGCTCCTCATTGTTACAATCATAACATTCACGCCAACACTTTCTCATGTTAAGGTGGGTCTTACTTTTGCGACTATTGCAGTTCTTTTATGATTTGTCAATATCGGAAGTTTGGTGGTAGCTATCAATGCTCATTATCATCGGGCCGCTATTACAAATAATTCATTGCCTATTATTCGTGAAAGTATGTTCGCTGCAGAATTGTCTTCATCATTACCGCTCAGGGCACCGTGAAAGTTGTTCACAACACTTCCGCTATCTTTTGCTCGAGCACACATCGCATGGGTGCCTCGTTTGTACACGCTTGTATATTGGTTCATACACGCCTCTCAGTAGATCGAGATACCGCCTTTTTCCAACGGATCGTTCCGAAGGGTCCACTCTTGCTTTCCTTTACAACCACGGTCTCAGTAGAAGAAACATTGAAAAATTTCAGCTATACGCTCCGCTTCCTAACCTCGGTCCATCGTGGGCATCCGCTATCACCGAAATTTTGCGGTACATGGCGAAGAACTCACATCATCCGGTGCACATAGCGACAAGAAATCTACATCAGCAAAACAACAATGAAGTTACCATGGCATTCACAAGATTCCAGAAGGGTCAACACTATATAAAAATTGAAAGACATTAATTTCACATTTGGCAGGCGCTGCTGTATGCTGGATAAGAACTGTTGTGCGCGTATGCGCATGATGCGCGACTGTCCACATGAAGAGCCGCGCATCTGCTAATATGGCTCATTAAATGCTTAAGTCGGCTTTCCGACCGCCAATAGACCTTCGCCCAAGACGATTTGACATACAAATCAAGGTCGGTCCTGCAAAAAACGGCAAATTTATGGCTTAATCAAACCCTAAACTAGCCTGTGTATACACCGGGAACTAGTTACATGACCGCCTGGAAATGGCTATAAAAAAGTAGTGAAGGCTCATTGTTTCAGTAGGGAATTCATAGTAGAGTTACGCTTCTCAGATGCTTCTAAGCCTAGTTTTGGATCACCAGTTCATCAGCTTTGTAGTACCGAGTTCTCTCACCGTCCATTTCTGCCCTGTTCATTGTTTAAGGAAAGCATTCAGTTGAGGTTTCCTGAAGGACCTTCCGCTGGAAGGAAGAGGAACCATTGTCCCTTTCTACTGCGTGTGCTGCTTTTGTTAATAGATCATGTCTTAAAACCATTAGGAACTCCTTTGTCTCACGTTTTGAAGTTTTGTGTATGGTTGTAATGTTATTTGCTTAACAGTTCTTAGGTAGATTTTATTTCGTTTGGTTTTCTATTTTATGTTAACCCATTTTGATTCAATGCAAACCTGTTCTGCCCTGCTGAGCCCAACAGGGCATGCTAGTGCTCCCATTCTTGCTCACCAGGCGACGATTCGAGCACGAACATCTGCTTTCACCAGCTAACTCGCCTTATGATTCGCTGGTTAGCTAGTGAAAGCACTTCCTTTCACCAACTAACTAGTTGTAAAATTACGCTGTGCACTGGTGAAATCTTTGCCTTAGCCAAAAATGAACTTTCACCTCCAAAACTGTGATTCCATCAAAAACTCAATGTGTCTCTGCTTTATCCCCTTGCATGTTCACAACAACATGAGAAAGCACCTACAAATCTAGGTGTGATTTTTGCTTTTGCTTCAATCTGATTTTCCTTTTAAGGAGCTTTGCTAGCCACCATATACTGTTATAGTCTTTGGTGTTTTTCTATTTCCTCTTCTTTTCCTTAACACTTTCACGAGCCAGCTTTTCAAATGCAACATTTGTTTCTACAAAATTATCAGACAACTTCTTGTATCTCTCCTTTATTACCCTCTCTAAGACCTCCTGCTGAGCGATCACTTCTTTGAGATGCTTGATTTTCTGTGTTTTCTTCGACTTAGTTCTCTTTGATGTTTCCCCTTCCTCGGTGTGAGTAAAGGTCTCATAATTCTATGCAAACTCAATGGAATGTTCAGGACTTTTGATGATAGGGCTCTCATCTTCTTGCTCTCGTTCTGAGTCTGTGTATGGCAGGTTTAAGATGTTTGTTCTCCTTTCTGTAGGCTTCTCTGTAGTAGCTTCAAAAACCAATTTTTTCTTTGACCTGTGAGATTTCACACCGGAGATTCTGTCTTCTGGAGGTCCTGGAAGGGTTCTCCTCTTCCTTGAGCTTCTTTGAGGAGTCAATTGTCTCTTTCCAACTTTCTTTTGTTCATTCATGGGCTGAGTTTGAGTTTCAAAGCCCTCCCAAAAAAGAAAATGTTGCCAAGTCCTTCCCTTCTGTCTTAACTCCTCCAGGATTATCAATTTAATAAGGCCAAAGTGGCAAAGAGTGTTCTTCATGCTTAGAGGTTCAACTCTAATCTTTTTACAGACTTTAGTTAAGCTCTTGTGCAAGAAGAGAGGTAGATTTAGGAGAGTTTTACTTGTGAAATGGTCTAAGAGCTTGAAATGATACAACATCAGTTTGTCATACCTGCCTTATGAAGTTGTGTAGAGTTGGATGACCTTAAACAAATCCTGCCACTCCTCTTCTAAATGGGAAACTGGCATGTTCTTCTTCCATGCATTATGTCTAAATTCTTCCTTCAAATCTTCTCTGAAATTTAAGTTTTTGGTGGCAGTCCTTTTGAACTAACTTTGGCCCGATCTTGGTAGGCTGGTCGCTGCAGCGATGGTAGCTTCATCCACAATGATCTCTAAGGACCCGACACAGACCTTATTCCTGTCAAACGTTTTAGCAAAAGCCTCTGCTGTCGATTGGTGACATCCATTCTGTAGCCTTTCGACATACTCCATACAGCCTACATTTAAGAAGTGTTTTTGCACTTCTGGGTGCGCCTGTAGGAAGGACAGACTGTCCAATTCTTTTCTCAATAATGAGACACTGCATCTCCTGGCCATTTGCGATTCAAAATCCCAAATGATTCTGCACACCAAACACTGCAATCTGTTGTTTGGGCCGAGGTCTTGCGTTAGTGAAAGCACTCGGCTCTGTCTTTCAAAATTAAAAAGTTAGCATACATTTGTGAGTGATGCGTGTTGGGGAAGCGATGAGCTGATTTGATGTCGTCAGCCAAGTAGTAATGCTCTTGTACCTGCGATGATGGATTCAAACTCGCCATTTCCGATGCCATGATTGTGAAGCATGCGTTACTGAACGAGATCTGCTTTGCAATCCGATTTAGACCTGCAAACTTGAGTTTCCATCATTATCCACTTTCACCAGTGCATCATACTTGATTGCATGACGCGGGCTGAGCATATCATCATTAGATTTTTTAAAACGTTGATAAAACGCACATGATCCTCGCTTTCACCAGCTAATGGCCCGTGAGAAGCGCTCCTTAGCTGTTGAAAATTGCCACTTTCACCAGCTAACCATCATCTTTAAAACACGCGTTCGTTGTTGAAAGCATTTTGTGAAAAATTTAAAGAGAAGACCTTTATGGGTCATCTTATTTCTAAGGAAAAAATCAAAACCTAAGTCTTGCTACAAGAAAACTTAAAATAAATTTGAAGAAAACTACTAATATCCATTCTATCAACCAAAAATGGAAACAAAGTGACTGATTCACTTTGGGAGCTAACAATATCAATGAAGGTTAAGAGAGGATCTAACATGTTGCTAAGCTCCATTTCAGATATCGTGAGTTGGGAGAATCAAGGAAACTTGCAGCAAAAGATTGTGAAACGTGAAATCGCGAAGTACCCTTTTGCTTGGCCCCTGGTCAAAGCAGGAGGTCACATTGTCGAAGGATTAAGGGTGGAGCTAGCATGTCTCTAGGCTCCACATCGAATATCGTCGAGTTTTGAAGTGCCTTTCGATAGGCGTCTATTCACATCTGTGGTCACGTGAAAGGAAGGGGCTTAGCCAGAAAAGCTAATGCACATTGTGAAGTTTTCTCAGGAAGGGAAAAGGCACCAAAGGCATGAGCGCACAAAGGTTCTCTATGTAACTGCTAGAATGGAGTGATTGCATCCACCATAGAATTCGAGGAGATGTAGGGTGATTTCCAGAGGAGCCAAAGAGTCTCGAGGTAACTTCCAGTGGAATGAAGATTCATAATAGAGACAATTGACAGATGGAAAAGTTTCGAAGTCTATAACTACAAGAGAGAGGATAAAACTTGACTATGACAGAGAAGACAAAGAGTCGCACTGCCATAGAAGGAAAAGAATCTCAGGATAAGTCACTGATGAAGAACATACTTAGTATAACCGCCAAAGAAGACAATGAGTTGCATGGATGATCTGGCAGAGGACTAGGCATGATAAATACATGTAGAACATATAAGAGATGGTTGCTGCTATTGAGAGTGATTCATGTGAGAAGAAGCAGGTTGTGTGAAGGATCTGAAATGCATAGAAGAGGCGTAGCACATAGAATGGAAATAAGACACAGATCGTAAAGCGCATAAGAAGCGAGGAAAATAAATGCATATGTGAGAGAGGAAGTGAAATCCGAGGTGTGCATACATAGATAAAGAATAACACCAGAAATCTCAAGAAGATGCGAGTAGGAAGATACTGATGTGGGGAGAGAAGAGCAGNGATGAGATAGGTAAGCCATTGATAAACACTGTATCACTGTAACAATTTTCAGTAATGAAGGTTTTATAATCAAGGTGGTAGGGAGGTGCTAGGGAGGACTATTTTCCTTAGAGTTTCAAGTGGGTTCTTGAACATAGGGAGTTGTATCTTCCATCTGCTTGGAGCCAAAAAAACCAGGGTGGCAGGGTGGTGCAAGGGAGAACTATTGTTCTCTGTTATACAGTTTGGTCCCTGTGTAACTGGAAGTTGGTGCTTCCATCCAGTTGGTGCTGGAACACTCAGGGAGTTGGTGCTTCCTTCTAGTGGGTGCTAGCGAAACCAAAGAGTTGGTGCTCTTAACAAGTTAAATCTTTTAAAATAGAGGTTGTAGCCTCAATATGAGTTGGAGCACATAAGAATGATAATGTAAAGAAAATAAATATTACTTATCATATAAAGAAGAAGAGGTTTTTCCCTTTATGGGTTTCCTCAGGAAATATGTGTCTGTGTACATTTCATGTGTGTGATTGTTGTTTAATATTCTATTGCTTACTTTCCTGCATCATTATGATCATCATTGAGTGTTCTGAAAACAAAGTTTAAAATGGGCATAATTGTTTAAGCACAGTAACAATTGATTCAACCCCCCCTCTCAGTTTTCCAACAATATTTCCTATATCACCTTCACATGAAACCATTACTCTTATTTCCTAGATTTATTCTCTCATAAGCCTACCCTTTCAAGACCAACCCTTCCTTCCAATTAGGTAATCAAATCTTCCCCTTCAATTCAGTTCAGTATCAATCGGTTCGACAATCATCCAGAGAAGTATTGTCCAATGTTTCCAAAAAAACATTTCCCAAACATATTGATTGAGATGGGGGTAT
>SNQJ01S0091634.1:5990-18560 GCA_010110895.2 Picea sitchensis | reverse complement strand
GGTTTCTCTAGCACCAACTAGAAGGAAGCACCAACTCCCTGTGTTCAAGCACCCACTTGAACCTTTGAGGACACCAGTCCTCCCTAAATCCTTGTTGGTAGCCAATTCACCTTTTTTTTATGATCCAATAAGTTGCCTACACCTATGTCTTGCGAACATCAAGTTTTCGTCGCAATTTTCAAATAAATGACATTTTCATTTCTTGTGACATTTACACACTTGTTTTCGTTTTGTTTTCACGACTGTAAGCGTGAAAACTTCTCCTTTCGAGGTCACATTTCGATCATCATCTGAACTGCCAATATCTCTTTTGTCATTATGCCTATTGCGCTTACCTTTTTTTTTATCACTATACGACTGGCAAGATCCTTTGATCGATACTTATACTTCGATTGATTGTGTAACTTGGTTTTATTAAGTGTGCAATGCATTAATATTTGGATTTGGACTTTATATGACTTGCCTGATCATTGATTCTATAAAATTCATAGGGGTTATGATTAAATTTTTTATATATATATGATACAATCCTCATGTTAATCTTTTCATAACTTTTGGCTTGTCGACTATATGAATATCGTTTGGCACCTTGGTTAAACTTTCGATTATATACATTGGCGCATAGTTGATTTTGACTTTGATTTATATGTCGGATGTTTAAACATTATGGCATAACGTTTGTGCGCTTACACATTTGATTTTATTAGTTGGGCACATGATTCGATGGTTGAATTACCATTATGGAGTGAACAACTATGTAAATCGGTGGTTGTACTTTGATAATGAATATTTTGTATGGCAGACTACACCACCTTCGCATGCTCGCATTTATGCTAATCCCTTTTGCTCGTTCATTGCTGTTAGCTTGGGTAGCTCTGCTCCTGTGTATGTTGGTAAATCCAAACCCTTCCCTTACCATGTGTTCGGCTCCATGGAACCAGTCGTGCGAGTTGAGCCCAATGGCAACTAAGCCCTGTTGATGTTTGACAATGCCCGCCAAGATTTGGAGGACAATGGATGGCTTACCTTCGTGAAACGATTTGAGGGTTTTAACCTTTTTGTAGCACGATAGTTTTCCATGACTTTCGATGGCTGTCGAGTCAAGGTCGACGATATACAGTTAGAGATCGAGGAACAATTTATCAGCTCAACTACAAGGTTACCTACCTCGGGACAATGTTGGTTTAAGAATTGCAAGGTCGAGGAGGTGCCATGGACATTGTTGTTTCAATTGCGCAAAGTCACCTCTTGTGACAGAGGTATGCCTATATCTATGCTCAAACCACGATGGGATGATTTATTAATGCTAGTCAAGCAGTTCGTGACCTGTGAAGGTCGATACGGACTTGTGTTCCTTTACCACCTGTGTCTGCTAGTGATTTTTATAGGGTTTCCTCTAAACATGCCTTTCTACTTTCATCGAAGCTTGTATAAAATGTCGAAAAAGTATAAGAGGCACAAGGCTGACAGCAGCCTGTTCCACCACAGGCTTATTAAGATCATCGTTGTTTTTCATTTGAGTTTGCATGGTGATAGTTGGAGGGCTTTCATCACCCGTAATGGCTTTGAAGACAATGACCCTGTACAAGTTGATAAATCTTTGGTAATTGAAACAAAGCCTGAACCGCCTGTACCCTTACATCTCCTACTGCCTAAACCCTCGGCCGACCCTCCTATTGACTTACTCGACACTGTAACTAAGAATGCATAAGCCATTAAGAAGCCTATGAGTAAAAAAACCCAAGGCAAACCTTACTGATAATGCCAAAGGGAAAAGGAATGCCCGGCTCATTTCAAGAATGGCCAGAAACAAACAAAAGCCCTCTGCCGAATATAACCCTATCATCCTATGTGAGGACTCCGATTCTGATATTGAGCATTTTCTGGCCAGCGAGTACCCCTACTTGCAAGGTTTATGTTCCGATCCCCCTTATGATTTTGTATCAAACCTTCCCCCCTGCCTAAAGAACGACCCTGACTACCCGGGTATTAAATTGCCTCGTGAAACCCTCGGTCATTTGCCCAAACCCTCGAAACCCACAGTCACCATGTGACCAATGCAATTCATGGTTAGAGCGATATTATATTGATGTTCCTATACCCCAATCAAAGATTCAATCACTGGAAGACCAGATTGCAGTGCTAACCAGTCAAAAAGCCAAGCTACAAGCGATAGATAAAAAGCAAAAGACAACTGGCTCCATCCTGTTCAAAAACGTGGAATCAGCCACGACTGTTGTAAATTCCAAGCTGGTATAATCAAGCAGCCTCGTTGCTACATAGGTATGGTTTTGCATCGTTTTGTTTTGTAAATAATCTAGGTTGATATAATGATTTGAATTCAGTTTTTAAATAGTTCTGTTTACATCTTGAATGACTCTGTATAATGCGTGCATTCTATATATAGCTTTGCTTTGAATAAAAAGAACTTTCGATTCGATATACGATCTCATCATTCCCAGTTCAGCATTCGATAGATTTTGATTGGATTTGAGTGGTCTGCGTTTAGATTTGATTGACTGGTTTGCCTTATTAAGTTGACAAAATTAATAGCTTGTCTTCGAATGGATTAGTTTGTATCCATTTGAAAAGGAAATTTTTCATACTCAGTTTAGAACATAATTGTGTTCGGATTTGATTTTGTTATGATCCATATGCTATGGTTGGTAAACGATTTGATTGAGTTTGGTTGTTGCGATATGCTCTGTCTTACAATTTTCAAGGTTGAAATATTGCTCTGTTCGTTTTTTTTTTTTTAAGTAAGAAGAAAATATATATTATAAAAAACCCGCCAGAGGCAAAAAGGGGACACCCAGTTATAGTCAAGGTCTAGTTACGCTGGTGAGCTGTCCCAACAGAGGGGAAACCAGCCCATTGAGCCATTGTGTCATTAAAAGTCTGATAGCATACTAAACATTTAAAGGCTGAAACTAAAACCCATTAACATAAATTGACACATAACCTAAGTGGTGGCCACGTAGCTTGGCCAGGTGCCTTGGAGATCTTTGGGCCCGGGCTCCTCTTCGATGATCGGCGTGCCACCTCCCCAATGCACTTCAACCTGCGCTGTGGCTTCAATGCACGGACAATTGCTGACAGTGTCCTGCGTCTTGGGCTTGAGCTCGGTTTCGCTATGCCTCCTTTCCTTCCCTGGCCAGGTGCCTTGGAGATCCTCGGGCCCAGGCTCCTCTTCCATGATCGGCGTACCACCTTCCGAGTGCACTTCAACCTACACTGTGGCTTCGATGCTCGGACAGTTGCTGACAGTGTCCTGCGTCTCAGGCTTGATCTCGGTCTCACCACACTTTCTTTCCATCCCGTGCTGTTCTCCAAACTACACCATGACCTCTCGACTGTGGGTGGTTGGGCCGAGATCTTTACCCACATCCTTTTAGATGTTGCTAGTGTCAGTAGCTGCTGCATGCATGGGAGTCACTCCGCTCTTATCAGTGTGGATAGCCGCTTGCAGAGTGGACAAGAGCTGGAGGAACAACCCAATTTTTTCGTTGTTTGATTCCAGGCGGAATTGTAAGTCCTCCACTCCCCGGCGAAGCTCGAAAACTAATTCTTGAAGGATGGACAGCTGGTCTCGGATTTTCTCACCATGGATTGTGTCTGTAGAAGAGTGATCCACGTGAGGCTGGTCGTGTGAAGGATTTGCATGAGGAGGGTTCGGGGCTACAGATAATCTAGGAGGGGTCGCTTGACCGGGATAGGGAAAAGCAGCCATCGATAAAGAGTGTATGACGTGCAATGCTGAGTTGAGCACTTGAGGAACGAGCTCCAGATGGGGGAGAGACTCGCTCGGGGGAGAATGCGCGGAGGGTGGAGTCGTAGGCCGACGAGGCCTCCAGGGAGAGCCTCGTCGAGGCCTCCCTCTCGGCCTGCGCTTATGCTTCGGCATGGGATGACTGTAACGGCAAGCAAAGGTCCAGAGGTGAGGGAGCGTAACCTGGTGGCTATCTGCTCTAGCCCACAACGACCATAGCCGCGGATGGGAGAGCGCCTTCTGCCACCAGCTCAAACTGTGAGCCAAACAAAGAGCCATAACCAGGTGCAAATCCATATTAGATTCGACGGAGGGGGAGGCGTTAATGCCCGCTCGCTTGACAGGAGGGGTAATAAAGTCATAGGAGGGTGGCCAGTGGGGGTACGAGCCCGTCACATGGCTCCGTGCCCCGCTGGTGTTCTTCGCTTCCCTCCGCTGGCCCAGTGTCCTCCACTAACACCCCATCTGGGGAAGCATCCACCATTCTGGCTTTGCTAATGCACTGCTGCAGAATAGTGTGATTGGGTTCCAGATATGAGTTGCAGATGAAGTCCGATTCTTGCCTGCTGAGACCTATATTGGCCAGAGTATCTGCCACTTGATTCGTGTTTCTTCTTACGTGGGTAGGGATGATGGCCAAGTCTGGTCGTAGGGAGTCGGTGATGCTCTGGAGTCCATGCAGGAGGCGCCAACTAGGCGATATTATGTCTGGGCTGACTCCATTTAATATTTTACGCAGCAGGCTGATGATGATTTGGGAGTCTCCCTCCACGATTAATTTGGAGTAGTTGTTTTTAATGGCCATCTGTAATCCCTTAGAAAGACCCCAGATCTCTGCTGCATTATTCGTGGAGTGTCCTATGTAACCAACTCCGATGAGCAGGATTTCCCCATTGTGATTGCGAAAGACTATTCCATAGCCTGCTGGTCCCGGATTGCCTTTGGAGGCCCCATCAAAATTGAGCTTGATGAAGTCCTTCGGGNGGGGGGGGGGACCAGGAGATGGGACTTCTCTGAGAGGGGGGCGGTACAGAAGGTGTGCTAGTCTGCAGGGGAGAGGGTGGGGTCCAGAAGCGGAAGATGGGGATTTCTTCAGGGTTCCTGTTGAGGTGATTAGCAGCACAGAGCTGGGGTGGGATGGATTCCAGGACGTTGCTGTAGCATAATTTCCAATGGTGCTGCCATGGAAGGGATAGGCCTTTGAAGATTCTGTTGTTCCTTTCTTTCCAGGTTTGCCAAATAATGAAGCCTGGTAAAAGCTGCCAAACCCGATTGAGGAGGGGTGAATGGTAAGCTTGGTCTCGCCAGTTTGCAATGGTCTCCTAGATGTTGTCCCTACGACGGTCAGAAGTCCTCATAACAATTGCCATATGATCCCATAGCTGGGCGGTGTAATGGCAGGAGTTGAGGATATGTTCCATCGTTTCCTCGGCCTCGCCACACAGTGAGCATATAGAAGGACCCATGAACCCTCTTTTCGTTAGGTTGTCCCATGTTAGAATACTGGAGTGTGCTACTAGCCAGAGGAAGAGGGTAATTTTAGGCCAGTGCTTTAGATTCCAGAGTTTGCTCCATAATTGCACATTGGGGAGGGGGTCTGAGGGGACCCTGAGTCGATATGCTTCTCGAGTGCTGAAGGTGCCACGCGGTTTGTGTCCCCATATTAGAATGTCCTCTCTGTCTATTATGGGGATTCTTCGCTGCTGCAATTCCTCCTGCAGAGGGCCTATATGCACTTCTGGCTCTAGATTGAGGTGTTCTCTGTCCACATGCCACTGGCGCCACGTATCTTCCTGGGGGTCGTCCTTCCAGTAGTCGGCCACTCTTGTTAATCCTGTCCGAGCAGCCTGCGTGCAGATGTTAAGGGCCCATTTCTCCTTACCCAGGATTGGCCATTGCTGCCAGGAGTCCTACCAAAACAGGGCCATCCGCCCATTTCGAATATCCCAGAAAACATGTTCGGTGACTAGGTGTCAATTCTGCATAGCCGCAGTCCAGATCAAGGAGACCTGAATGTCTTCGTCCCATCGGATTAAGTTTCTTTCTGCTATATTTGGAGCATATTTCTTCCTCCACAGTCGATCCCAAAGGTCCTTGGGGATCTTTAGCCAGTGCCACCATATCTTGGCGCGGAGGACTTTGTTCATGATGGCTGGATCTCTTAGCCCTAGGCCGCCTTGCTCCTTCGGGCGACATAGCGTGTCCCAGCTGACCAGAGCCATTTTCTTCACCGTATTGAGTCCCTGCCAGATGAAGTTTCGTTGAAGACCTTTGATGGTGTTGAGGACAAAATTTGGTGCAGCCAGGGCTGAAAAGGAAAAAATCGGAAGGGCTTGGAGGACAACTTTGAGGAGAATGAGCCCTGTAGGTCCAAGAAGATAGCTGCTTGGTAAAGGTAGACAGGAGGTGTTCCCAAGAAGAGTTCCGGAGTGCAGTGTCGATCAGTGGGATGCCAAGGTATTTGGACAGAAGGGAGCTTCTGCTGAAGCCTAGTAGGCCCGAGATGTGGCGCTGTATTGGAGGGGGAGTATTGAAGAAGAAGACTTGGGACTTGTCCTTGTTGCAATCAAAACCGGAAGCCTCAGAGAAAGTTTGAAGGATACCCAGGAGAGAGTTAGCTTCCCGGACTGTTGGGCTGCCCATCAGGAGGGTGTCGTCAACGAATTGACTATGCGAGACAGGTGGTGAGATTCCATGGAGGGGCAGACCTGATAATTGATTTGACTCAATTGCTGCATGGATGGATATGCTAAGACCTTCGGCCAGGATAATGAAAAGGAAGGGGGAGAGGGGATCGCCTTGCCTGATCCCTTGGGTCGAGGTGAAGGGTTGTGAGGGCACACCATTGACAAGGATAGAGAAGAAAGTTGAGGAGGTGAGATTCAGGATCCAATATACCCATGTAGAATCAAAGCCAAAAGCTAGCAGCATTGCACGCATATAGTCCCAACTGATCTTGTCAAAGGCTTAAGAAAGGTCCAGTTTAAGAAGCATACTTGGGGTTTTGGTTTTCTGCAAGGAGTGGATCACTTCATGAGCTAGGATGACACTGTCTAAGATCTGTCTTCCCTCTACGTAGCCAGATTGCTCCGGGGAGATAATTGTCGGCAGGATGGTTTTGAGTCTTCTGCCTATGACTTTTGTAAGGAGATTATAGATAACATTACAGAGTGCGATTGGCCTGAACGCCTTGGGGTGTTGGGCCTGCCCTTCTTTGGGGACTAGTGTGATGAAGGTTGCATTGAGAGCCTTGAGGACTTGTCTCGAAGCTCGGGAGTCTTCCAGGATTTCCCAAACTTCCTTTCTAATCATCGCTCAACAGTAATGGAATAAGTCACTAGTGAAACTGTCCTGGCCAGGAACTTTACCTTTCGGAGTTTCCTGAAGAGATTGGTCCACCTCCTTGATGGTTATTGGTCTGAGCAGGCCGATGTTTTGCTCCCGGGTGACAAGTGAAGGCACATGCTGTGTGATCCTATTGATGGCTTATGATCTGTCTGCCTGTGGTTCCGTGAGGAGGTTTTGAAAGTGCCTTATCAGGGTGGCCTCCATATCTTCATGCGAATGTAAGACGTCCCCTTCATCGGAGATGAGATGCATGATTCTGTTGATATGACACCTTTGAATGACTGTCCTATGGAAAAATTTAGTGTTGCGCTCTCCCTCTTTGAGCCATTGCACCCTCGATTTCTGTCGCCATAGAATCTCTTCTTGACGCCTCCTGTCTTCAAGCTGTTGATTGATGTCTGTTTCTTGTGCCTTCAACTCTTCTGTTAGTCCCTGTAGCCTAATCTGATGCTGAATGTGTTCCATTTGTGCTGTAATCTTTTTTTTAGCATCAAAGATATTCCCGAAGGTGTTCTGATTCCAAAGTTTAAGAGTGTGCTTGAGGTTCTTCAATTTCTGCTAAAATTTGTACATTTTGGAGCCATGAGGAACCTTTGCCTCCCTCCACCAGGTTTGGAAGTTTTTTTGGAAGTCAGGATGGTCTAGCCAGAATGACTCAAATCTGAAGGGTTTCTTACCCGAAGTGCCTGAAATATCCACCCATAGTTGTAGCGGCCAGTGGTCGGATCCAGGGAAATTGAGTATAGTGGACTCCATAGAGGTGCCTTCCAATATGAACGCTTCAGAGACTAGAAATCTGTCCAGTCTGCAAGCGATTTGGTAACTCCCAGTTCTCCTATTTTTCCAGGTATGAAGGACGTTGCTGGTATTCAGATCAATTAAGCCAAGATTGTCTATGAGACTATTGAAATCGCCAGATTCCCTGTCCAGCCTGCGTGAACCTCCTCTTTTTTCTTCCAAGCTACGTATGAGATTGAAGTCACCTCCTACAATCCAGTTCCTATGCTGGGTGTGGTTCGAAGTCTGGCTTAGGCTCTTGAGAAAGGCCTGCTTCTCCCTTGGGTTGGTTGGGCCATATACATTGATAATATGTCCAGGCTTGCTTGAACCTATGAGCCTGTAATCAGCTGTGATGGCCCATCTAGTGGCCAAGAGGTTTGCCATTGTTATTGTACTGGTATTCCATAGAATAGCCAGTCCCCCGGCTGTGCCTGTGGAATCTGTGGATACTACTGCCCCCTGCTTCTAGCAATTGGGAATTAGTTTGTCTATGTCTTCTGAGATACATTTTGTTTCTTGAAGGAATAGAATGTCTGGTTGCTCTGCTATGATCAGCTCCCGTAGCCGTTTTTGCTTGCTACGTCCGTTGAGACCTCTAATGTTCCATGTGATGATCTTCATGATGAAGGGGGGGTGGGAAAGGGGGGGAAGCTATCCGAGATCAGGTTGATTTGTCCGGAGTTCACCATATAGTTTCCTATTTCCTGTATGAGTTTGTTGGTGGATTTTCTGCCCCGCTTTTTCTCATCTTTCTGGTGTTTGTTTGGGTTTTTTGATTGTCCTCCCTGGATTCCAAGGCCTTTGCTAGCTCGCACTGAGGATCCGGCAGAGGAGTTGAGAAACACCTTGTGAACCTTCCGCAGCTGGTCTCTGGGAATGGTGTAGAGTTTATGTTGCCTGTAGGCATGCTCCAAATGCTCCAGATCTACTCCATCTAGGTCTTGTTCCTCGAGTTCCATGTCCACCTCCCCATCCTCTGTCTCTGGTAGGTCTTGTTGATCTTTGCTCATGTCATATGGGTTGAGATTCAGCGCTTTGAGCATAGTAGGTCGTTCTCTGCTTGGGTCTGTGAGTGGGGGTTCAATCTCCGGAGGGTTGTCCGCCGATGGGACATGAGTGTCCCCGTCTCCTGTTTGATCTTGCAGGATTGCAAATTTGTTGCTAGTTGAGGGGCCTTTACTTTCCTGGGTTGGTTGCCTCTTTGGTACTGGATGCCTTTTCCCCGTTGCTTGTACAAAGCCATCCTTGTCCTTGCCCCCTTCGAGATTCCCTTCTTTTTGTGCCTTGTTGAGTGGGCAGTCCCAAAAGAGGTGACCATGCTCATGACACTTCCTACAGCGAAACGGGATGTGCTCGTAATCAATGGTCTGAGACCAATTTTCATCGTGGTACTCCAAGGTGATGGATCCCGGAAGTGGTTTATCAATATTCATGTACACACAGATGCGTGCATACGAGGTGTAGCGTCGTTGCTTAGTGGCTTCTGAGGACTTGACATAAAGACCTATGGTATTGCCAATGCCGGCCAAGACCTCTTCCAACCAAAACTCCTGGGGTATGGAGTAAAGTCTGATCCAAACCGGTGCATGGGAGAGGTCCTCCTTCTTCGGGCTGAACTTCTCAGTCCAGAATCTAAGGAAAATTCCTGCCGAATTGTAGAAATACGGTCCTCCCTCGAAGACCCGATTCCTATCTTCCAGGGTATCAAAGATGATGGTGAAGAACCCTTTGGATCCCAGCTGTAGGTCGTAATGCCCTTTTGGTTTCCACCAGTGTTGTATCCATCTGATCAAGTCTCGCTCAGAGGGCCAAAGCCCTAGGAATTTGCCGATTAGGGCATAATCCCTCATGTACTGCTTTTGTTCCTCAATACGTGGTGTGTTGATTAAATATTTCAGAGCTTGAGGGGCTTGAGGGATACAATTACCTAGTAACCAAGGAGTTGACGTGGGGGCTTTCTCTTTTGCCGGATCTATTTCCATTTCACGATCTTTGAATGAGCCGTCCACCACAAGTTTCTCATGCAGATCCGGCGGCGTTTCGAAGGTTGGCCGCTTCGGCCCTTCAGAAAGAGTGCCGCCTGCGGTTACGCGGCTGTAGGAGGTTCCCTGTGGCGCCCCCTCTTGACATTCCATGGCCTCAGAGGCCGAGAGTTGAGGTCTCCCAGGTCGTTTTTGCAGAGGATAGGTGAAACCCTAGTCTTTGCAATCCTGCGGAAAACAAATGGCTGCTCTGTTCAATTTTAATTTGGGAAATGAACTACTCTATTTTTATAAAAACAATATGTTCGTTTAAGTTATGCAGGTGTGCCCGAATCATGGAATGGATTTGATTCGCGACAACTATCCTAAACCTCAGCCAGTTGATTCGTTTGATTGGAACGATTCTGTTTTGATCAAAGCCGATCAACCCTGTTTACCCAATTGGACGTAACAAATTATGAATTCTATTGCCAATCAATCAAGTTTGTTATGATCTTATTGATCTATTCGTGGCATGAACCGTTTGCTGTGTCAACGCAGTCATAACGATTGGAATGATTTTTTCGAATTCATATTTCCTGTTGACAAGGAAGCGTAATAGTTGCTTGCCATTTTTTATTATTATAATAGATTTCACAACTGTTGGATTCGATGGGTTTTGAAACGAATTAATTGACTGTGTTATTTTTACCAAATCTGGTTACGATTCGTCAGAGTGAAATGGTTTTGGTCAAGGTCAATCAGTTTATAAAAACAAATGATCGGATATCTATAAAAAACTCTGTTTGATTAATCCTGTTACGATTTTTTTATGAATCAGTTATGGTTTGGATTCGCTCACAGCCTAAATCGCTTGCTATACAGTTATCATGGTTTGAAAATAATCCTGTTTGATTCGATTATTTCTCCTGTTGATAAGACAAGCATAACGAAGTGTTTGTGATTTGTTTTTTTTCCATTTGAATATCAAAAGGATCTCATAACTGATGGATTCAATTTGTTGAGAAATGATTACGATGTTGTTCCATATGATTTCATTTACCCGACTTATGACAATAGTCGAAATAGGGTATTCCTATCTCTGTATTCGGTTAAATGATATGGATACTATTTGAGTTCATAATGGAATAATGATTTCAATTTATGATTCATTCTCCAATAATTATTGGATGATAATTGAATTAAATTTCCTTAAAATATTTTCAATTAATGTCGATTCTAATTCTGTATCTTTATTTAGACTAGCTACAGAATCAGAGGATTCTGTAGCTAGTCTATATAATTAAATTTTCTATCATTTATTGATAAAATATCCTTCTAATTTGTTCATTTTTGGTTCTTTTCAGGTGAATTCGAATTGCATGGGATTTGATGGAAAATTTAGAGGATATTTGAATGTTTTAGTTTCATTTTAGTTTCCTAGTTTAGACAACTTTGGGATATCTCCCAGATTTCATGTAAACAGTTTTATAACTTCCACAGGGAGGTTTTACCCTATGGAAAAACCTTTAAATACTTATTATTTTTTGTAATAAGGAGCATCCTCATTCTTGGGAGAACAATGATATGGATTTCTAATGCAAACAGAGACAAAAATTGATGTTCTGCTACAACTTTAGCTTTTCATAATATCAATCTTTTGTTTCATGTTTATGTTTATGAATTTGCATTTGGTTAATGACTACTTTAGCTATCTTAGTATTTTGCAAATGATATGAATGAATTAATATGATCCATATCTGATTTCTTCCAGTATTTAAAAACATAGCAATTACTTGATTCAGTTTATGAATGAAAGATTTCTCTTCTTCATCAATTGAATTTTTAAGTATAAGTTTTTGCATAACAGGTTTACCTAATTGCAGAGATTTATAAATCATATAATTGTTATGAATTTATATGTCTTGTTTGTCCTGTAAACAAACTTAAAGAGCATCACAACTATCGTTTACGAGAAGCTTCTGGATTATTCGGTGTGAGTTTCCTTCCTCCAACCTGCTAGCACAGTCATCATACACAGGGCAAATCTGGAGCGTATCTCCGGGTTAGTTTGCGATTATTTTCGTTAATTTGATTAGACATATTTGTAGTTTAGATTAGTAATTTAGTTTAGCTAGTTTTCTGATTTATTTCTGTTCATAAAAATTATAAAAATAAAAAAAAATTATCTTTTACTGTCTTAGGGCAATATCCAAGTTAGTTTTTCAGGTTTTAATTAAATCTGTAAATTGTCAATATTGTACATTTTGTGAATAAGTTATATTGCAGTTAGTAGTTAGTATAGTAATAATTAGTAACAGTTAGTTTAATTTAGTTTGTTTTGATAATTAGTTTTAGTTTAGTTTGTTTAGTAGTTAGTTTTAATTAGATTAGTTTATTAGTTAGTTTTATTTATTGTTAGTTAGTTTAGTTTTTTTTATTTAGTTTTAGTTAGATTAGTTAGTTTAGATTAGTTTTCTTTTGTTTTCTTACGACCTTTGATTGGCTAACAGAGTTGCTAAACCTGTCAGGGTGGTTCATCCCAAACGGCTTGGGTTATTAGACAACCCCGGACCGGTTCCACTCTCTCAGTTGACGGACGGTCGATTTCGCCCGTCAACAAATGGCGCTAGAAGGAGGGCCTGAACTTAATTAATGGCATGAGGCAGTCGTAAGACTCCTCCCCCCCCTAATCGCTCACCTATAGTGACT
>SNQJ01S0091632.1:16463-28805 GCA_010110895.2 Picea sitchensis | reverse complement strand
GAACTCACAGGGATCATGCCACATAAAGGAAGTGGAGCCAAAATCTGTGGAGATAGTGCCCATTGGAGGTCCGTAATCCCAAGCAATGTGGGATAGCATTGTGTTGGGCACCACATCATGGTATTGAGCCACCGAAGGAGCAGAGAAGTGGCATTTATTTGTAGACTCTGCGGATTTGGAGGGATTCGAGCCCTATCTCCATAATTGCGCTCTGGAAGTTATATAAGGGAGAATTGAGCTCTAACTCACCATAAAATAATGTTGTGTGTGGGATTATCTTATCTCTATTTTCTGTTTTGCTTAAATAAGGGAAATAAAAATCTAAAACACAGTTTTCACAAACACAGTCTAACCATTTATTTTAGGTAAGTTAAGAAATCCATAGTGGTGATACATCGGGCAATTTTGATTTGCCCACTGAAATACGGATCAAACATTTACAGATCTGAAGAGGGTTCTCTAGTAAAAACATAGGTGTATTTTGTGATGAATGTTGTGTGTGGAATTATCTAATCTCTATTTTCTGTTTTTCTTAAACAAGGGAAAGAAAAATCTAAAACACAGTTTTCACAAACACAGTCTAACCATTTGTTTTAGGTAAGTTAAGAAATCCATAGTGGTGATACATTGGGCGATTTTGATTTTCCCACTGGAATACGGATCAAACATTTACAGATCTGACTTGCTACATGTGCAGTTTGGGCAGACACACATAATCCTTCTCTTCATAGAGACTGACCTGGGTCGCCCAACGGGGTCAAGTGCATAATGTAGATGTAATCATTTGACCCCCAACAAGTGCAAACGTGTTTTCAGCCATTGGAGCTTAACATCGGCTTACTGTCAATAGTATCAAACCTTCCCATTTCTCTGCAGAAACATTCTGGTGGTCTTTAATATATTGTAGATGGTCATGACCTTTCAAGTCACCCTCTTCAATCTCACATACAATTTTATGGTTTTATTCTGCAGATGCAAGAACTTATCTTTTCATTCATTTTCCTTTAAGCATTGTCTGGATTATATTTATAGTCAACATTTAGCTTTCACAAAACCTTGGTTTTCTGTTTTCCTCATTTCCCCCAGTTGTCACTTCTAAAGATTCTGGATTTCACATGACCTTGGTTTGTATTTTCCTCATTTCCTCCACTTGTCACTACTGAAGATTCCCCCTTTGAAGCTCCCAATTTTGCGTAACAGTTTTCTGTTTGTATCTTCAATACTGCTTGGATGTTATATTGTTTCCATCCTTGCTCTTTATTTGTTTTTTTTCCTTAGTGTTGAATTGCTTTATACAAAATTTCTTTCTTGGTGCATAATTTCTGCTACTGAGGTCATTGTTTGCAACCATAGCTCCACATTCATGAGGGTAGTCATCAATTTGGAGAAAGAAATTTATTCATGGATGTGATTCCAGAATGATGTAGAACTTTTGATTTGTGCAGGTAAAAGGTTGTGGAGAGGCCAAGTGTGATTCTCTTTTTTCAGCACCATTGCAGGGCTACCTACTTGGTATTCTATCTGCTTGTCTTTCAGCACTTGCAGGTGTTTATACTGAGTATCTTATGAAGAAAAACAGTGATTCTTTGTACTGGCAAAATGTACAGTTATATGCGTAGGTACCCTGTCTATCACAAAGTGCCTTTGATTGCTGTTTTACTGTCAGTATATTTGATATATGCCAACCTGTACCTTGGTAAGATGTAGAAAGAATGGGGAAGTGCTTGTAATAAATTGGAACTTCATGGCGAGAAACTCTGTTCTCAAACACATTTGCACTTCTTAGTATCAGACATGAGTTTTCAATTTAGAATAGCCAAAGACATGCTGGAAGTGTTGCTTGTTGCACCTTTCTGGCAACACATGGTCTGGTAGACTTTATATTCTCCTTTTCACTGTCCATTAGCTTTCTTGCTTGGCTTTTGCTCTTTTCTGTTTTGTGAGGAAAAGGCATGCCTCTTGTTTATTTGAGTTTCTTTTAGGAGGATTGAGCTTACTATCAGCCCATTATTTTTTTGGTGCACATCTGGAAGCAGTTACATTATCTTTTTCTGTCACTGTTTGTCAATGCATGCATGTTTGTAAACTTCATTGTTAAATAGTTAACTGTTTGTGGAGAGAATTCTATAATGTTGTCAAAGACTGTCTGGAGCCAAAGGGAGAACTTTACCACCTCGTCTTCATTTGCAGATTAATAGCTTTTTCCTGTGTCTTCTTCTAGTGCCTTTGATTGCTATGTTTCTGTGGGGAATTCTTGATATAAACTATCTATATCTTGCTAGATTGCGGAGAGATGCAGAAGTGCTGGCAGTAAATCAAATCTCTATGGCTAAAATAGTAAATACTGAAAAGAAAGAGTTCCTTATATGTTTTGCATTTGCTAGCACCAGGAAAAAGTTTCCAATTTAGAAACAGCCAAGAACGCGCTGGAAATGCTATTTCTTGTCCATTCTTTGGACAAAAACACCCACTTTTGAATCAGCGACTTCACCTTCAATTTTCACTGCCATGAATTTGCCCCTAGCGCCAATTTTTCCATAGAACTTTCATGAGTTACAGTGTTACACACCTCCTTCAACTTACAAGACATGTCAATCTTCGTGCCAGATTTTGCCATTCAGTTTTTGGCCAGGATTGCTATTTTCAGGATTGAAATAGACAGTCTTCCTGTTGTGGCCAAATCAGATTCGCTTTCCCTTCTTGCTTATGTTGGTAGGGGGCCCTTATCTAATCGCTCATTGGCTTCAGGCTGTAAAAATGTTGATGCACTTGTTTCTTGGTTTATAGTGTAATATAGAAGACACATCCAAAAAAAAGGAAAAACTCTCATTGACCTTGGCTTAGTTTTTCATTGTCCATTTTAAATTTTCTTCTTGTCGGTTGCTGCTGTCTGTTTTTGCATACCTTAGTCATATTAATTTCTTTTTTTGGGAATTGTACTGTGCTCATGGGCCAGAAACTGAAAGGGAGCACATTCAGAATTGGTGTAATGCTCCTATTTCTTTCTATATGCAACATTTGCTTCATTGTAAACTTCATTGGTTAAATCAAAATGTTGGCATCCATGAAGGGAGTGAACTCTGTAGATTGTCAAGTAGATTTGGAGCCCGAGTGAGGCATATATTGAGATCGATGGCTTGGAAAAGTAATGGGCAACCTGGGTTCTCTAATGGCAAATAGAAAGAGAAAAGTTGTAGTGATGTTGAACGTAAGCAACAGAGATATGAAGAACAACAGGCTATTGAAAAAAACCTTGAATTGTATAGTGATCTGTTGATCCAGGTGGATCCCCAATCGATCCGATTCAAAGGGCAGTTGTATCCATGGCTAGCAAAATCGACATTGGAAACCATGACTCGTATGGAAGAGGTCATGAACTCACAGGGATCATGCCACATAAAGGAAGTGGAGCCAAAATCTGTGGAGATAGTGCCCATTGGAGGTCCGTAATCCCAAGCAATGTGGGATAGCATTGTGTTGGGCACCACATCATGGTATTGAGCCACCGAAGGAGCAGRGAAGTGGCATTTATTTGTAGACTCTGCGGATTTGGAGGGATTCGAGCCCTATCTCCATAATTGCGCTCTGGAAATTATATAAGGGAGAATTGAGCTCTAACTCACCATAAAATAATGTTGTGTGTGGGATTATCTTATCTCTATTTTCTGTTTTGCTAACCAGGTCTAAGCTCAAGCAGGGAGAAGGTTCGCTTGAAGAGTACAATCCTGATATTGGTTTGAGATGTGCATTCCAAAGGCAAGCAATGGAATCTCCAAAGGAAGAAAACCCCTTCGAATATGATGCGATGTTTCAACAAGTGTTTTTGGAGATGAAAACCATGGTGGAAAAATTATATAAGCAGTGAAAGAAGAACGAAGAAGGCCCAAGTGAAGTTAAAGGAGAAGGAAGTGGTAGTGACCCACCTGAAACTCCTCCATCTCCATCTTCTCCTTCAAGTTCAAGTTCTTCTTTAATTCCACAGAAAAAACAACTAGAGAAAGCTGATTGTAATTTGCCTATGTTGAAATCAGTGTTATCAACATCTCGATAATATCGCGATGTTGGTGATATTATCTTCAAAATCAGGGTTAGCGATATTTTCCGATATTTTCATTCTTGCAACATTGTTTTTCATTCTTACGACATTTTTTGATATTTTTTGATATTTTCCCCGATGTTGCCGATATTTTCGTTTTCGGACTCTCGGCGATATTTTGCCGATGCCGATGTTTGCAACACTGGTTGAAATTAGACGTGAAATTTGGTTTGCAAATGTACAATGGAGAGCTTAATGTAGATGTAACGTCCCCACTTTAATTCTCAGTTTAATTAATGCTTAATGTAGATATAATGTGTGGCTGTGGCCAAGTGATGTATATGCAAATTATACTTCTGAATTTTAATAAATAAAATGTGATGCCGGTTGCTGGGGGACATGGACAGAGATGGGGGCTGATTAATCCACAAGAGAGGGGGAGGGTTTAAGAGAATGTCTAAGAGGGGTCCAAGGGGGAATTACCCATGTCTATTAATTCAACCCACTTCCTAAAATTACTATTGGTATATGAACCTTCTTATTTATGATTGAGTGTTCCCAAAGCCAATGATTGAATACATGTAAGAGGGTGGGTGTAAGAAGTCACATCTCATAGTTATTGGAAGCATGGGGGTTGAGTACAATCAGTTTGGGGAGGAGTGTAAGTCAAGCAAGTAAGCCAAAGAGAGGAAATTCGTATGGGCAGTTACAACAGTTTTAGATAATCAATGTTTTTTCATGAACATCTAGCAGAGAGTAGGGAAGAAGAACTGGGAGCTGGAGCAACCATGTAGGGTGAATTCTAGAGTGTATTTGGAGCAGAACACTGAAGAGTCAGGATGTCATGCCTAGAGAGTGTACTGCTGTGTGAGTTGCACTGTAACAACAAGTGATTGTTGTCGTTTTCCTGGTAGTTTTCCTAAGAGTGAGCTCCCTTGAGTTTCCCAGTAGTGAGATTCCTGGTTACTTATGCCAGAGTGTTGAGATTATGTACCTTGGGAGGTGTTCCCCATGTGTTTCTTCTCTCCTAAACACACGTGGGAAGTACTATGTACTTTGTGCCTTGTACTTTGTGTCTAATTTCACTTTGACTTAGGAGATTTAAGTCAAAAGCGAAATTTTGTCATTTATGCCTAAAATGACTATTAATTCACTTTGTGGGTGAATTAGAGACATTAAGTGAACTTAGGGAACTTAACCCAAAGTGGGTTTTTGAGTGAGATTCTTTTGGAGAGATCTCAACCTTTGATTAGATGGGAGATGGGATGATCTCAACCATCCATATCCTAGGTTTCCTTATGGAGGTTCAAGAGGGGCGCAAAGGGCAAAGGAGATCTCATTCACTCATTTGCTCACTTGGAGAGATTGAGAGAGAGCTTGGAGATGAGGTTTGAAGCATGAGGTGAGGCTAGCTTGGGCACATACTTTCATGGAGAGATGCATCTAGCTTGGAGCCTTGTTTATTTACTGAGGAGCTTCCAGTGTTGAGGAGGGCACACTTGTTGAGGAGGGCGCATCAGCAGTGGGGAGGTCTTACACTTGTCAGATTGTAGTGGGATCAGTTTCAGAGAGAGGCCACACATCAGTGCTTGATTACTGTGGGGGGGTTTTCCTTTCAGAGCTCACAGTTTGCATCTGTAGCAGATTCAGTGGATTTGGGAGCATTTATGAGGGGCGCACCTGCTACATTTGGACTTGTGTTTCAGCTTGGAACAAGCTGCTATTGTATCAGGTCATCTACATTTTGTATTTGCTGTATTCCACCATCTATTCTCCTCATTTATAGACATATATCCCAAACTGGTTTTCCTCGGGGGGGTTTTATCCAGGGTCATGTTGACCAAAAATACCTGTGTACAAAATGATGTGTGTTAGTCTTTTTAGATTTGTTTATTTTCATTTATAAAGATCTCTAGGTGTGTTGTATTTATTTTGGTATGCTGTTGTTAGACAGTTGAAACTTAGAGCCAAACTGAGGTCAAAGACAGACCCAGTTGGCAGCTTGATAGGACCTGGAAAATCTTCACAGAGAGACCTTGATAAACGAATGGGGCGCCCGATGGACTGAGAGCAGTGAAGGGGTACATTCCTTGGGTTAGGCAGGTTGAGAGGAAGAGAGATGGTGGAAAAATAGGATCGCTGTAGGAGAATACCGGTGGGTGGTGGGATTTTCTGAGCAATAAGTGGACAGTGAGAGACCACCCTCTTTTGTGGATTGCTAGCCCCAGCTTGGGGGTGACTTGTTGTTGAGATTTGGAACATCAAGTCAATGGTTGGGTGGAACGTCTGTCCCAAGCAGCTAGTTGCACAACCGTTTTTAAAAGGTAAGTGTTTTATCTTGTTTCTATGTTGCTTTATGAGTTTAATTGCTGTGTATTAACTTTGTGTTTGAGAACAATTTATATGCTTATGTGTTGAGTTATTTAAACTACATTTACGTTGTTTTTAGCATGTTGTAGATGCATTTAATTAATGGTTTCAGATAGTAGTTAAATCTGTATAATTCATAGCTGGTAAGCTATAGGAAATTAGTTAGCAGAAAATTTTAATTTTATGAGTATTTCTTCACGTAATGGACCTCAGCTGGGTTGGGGAACGTTACAGATTGGTGTCAGAGCCTCTGGTTTAACACTGGACCCATATGGGCCAAGAACCAGCGCAAATTTGGTAAACATTTGTTGTTACAGACTTGTTCTGTGACAAATTTGGGGAAAATGATGAATTCCGGAGTGAAATCCCCAAATTTATAAACCATTTAGTTTGAAATTGCCTTAGAAACCTCTCAGTGGTGATCAATGGCATCAATCTACAGAGTTGTAGAGTTAAAATTCAACTTGGAAGGTCAAATTTTATGTTTTAATGGCCGTTGTAGAGTTGGGTGAAGTTTGATGGATCGACGACGGAAATTGCGTTTGATTTCAAAATCAATGGCCTAGATTCATTGTAAATTGATTTAAAAACTTGTAATGTTTTTTGGAGTTGGTAAGGTCTAGCAGATCGATGGTCTGGATTCATTTTTGGTTTATTGGAAGTTGAAGCAAATCGACGGTCTGGATTTTTTTTCGGTTGTTTGGAAGGTGAAGCAGATCAATGGTTGAGATTCATTTTCGGTAGTTTGGAAAGTGGATCAAATCGACGGTCGAGATTCATTTTCGGTAGTATGGAAAGTGGATCAAATCAACGATCGAGATTCGTTTCAGGAGTTTGGAAGTGGAGCAGACCGTTGATGGGGGGTTGACAGAAATTGATGAAAGGTTTCATGCCTCCAACAAAGATCGCTGATTGTTGATGATCAGGTCGGTGGAATTAGTGAAGTGTTTTCATATGCCAAGGGAAGTTGCCGATTGCTGATGAAGAAAGAGGGTGATGATGTGTCATGCCACGTCAGCCTCCGAGTGTCATACCACGTCAGTTGGGTTTCCATGTCAGCACCTATGTGTCATGCCACATCAACTTGGTTGCCACGTCATCCAAGAAATGGCTGATGGCCGATGATTAGAGCGGTCGAATTGGTAAATTGTTTCATTCGTCCTAGAGGGATCGCCGACGACCGATGGTTGATGGTCGAGTCAGGTGGTTTAGTGATGTCTTGCAAGTCGGTTGCCAAAGGAAAGGGTCAATGGTCGATGGCCGGGTCGACAGTTTAGGTAGGGTGTTGCATGTGCCATGGGGAAAATGTCAATCATCGATCGCTGATAGAGTTCAGATCAACGACTGTTCTCTTGATTTCGAGATCAACGACTCAGATTAAAAGGCTATTATAACAGTAAAACAATCAATTTTATTTGAAATTTTTCGGATTTTGGAGGTCTTCAACTTGTAGGGGCATTTTGAGGCCCTAAACAACGTTTTTAGGAGTTCGAATTTTTGAAAGTGTAAGTGCTATAGGCACCACATACAATTTCTACTACTTAAATAAAAGAAATCGGAGAGAGCTTTTCAACGAGCTATCCCAGACGCAAAACAGAGCTCGTATGAGAAAGTTACAGCTAGAACAGTTAAGGGTATAATGTTGGCACCAATTTACTTCTAGAGGGAATAACTCCTTGCTTAGAAGTCTGTTTGGGGCATAGGAGTAGTCTATGGAAAGCTTATGAACCATAGAAGTCAACTATGGAGCCACATTTGGAATCTGGGTACATAAAAATGTGCAGGAAGAGAAAGAAGACACCTGTAGCATACATGGATAAAATGGGAAAACGGTCGAAACTTTTCCCAACCATAACTTTCAACTTAGAGCTCAGATTTGAGAAAACAAATAGCTGCTGGAAAGGTCTAAAGGAGGAAAATACATCTATCCACCCAGAATTTTGAATTGGGCACTAAAATGTTCTCAAAAAGTAATAAAACAATTTTGCAGCAATAAAAACAGAGCAATGAGTGGAAATTACAGCTTGTGAATGTTGTGACTTTTCACTCAGAACTCAAAATGAGACACGAGTACAATAATTGGAGAGATGTTTCAGAGACGAATGTGTCTAAGGAGTCATATTTTGACTTAGTGCATTGTGATCTTCGCAAATTGAGATGAAGAATAACCTGTATTCTAATTTATGAAATGTTTTACAGTATGCATGCGCTAACAATAATTATTACATGTACATTTCTTGCATAATTAGAGGTACTAGAAAACAACTTTTGTTCCTATATGAGGACTTGAGTTATGGAAGATGCCTAGGGATCTTACAACCATGAGGAGGTCTGAAGTCTTCATGTCAGCATGGGGAATGCTAAGACAGAGTCTAATGGAAGGAGAGGCAGGCACGAGCCTGTAACCAATGTTATTAAAATCGGCCCGGTCCGGCAGAATCAACTCGGTCTGGCAAAATTGGCCGGCTGGATCGACCATCTGAGCAAAACCGGTCAGACCAATGACCAGGAACCGTTTTTGGCCAATTCCGTACCGAACTGGCCGATTCCATACTGGAAACGGTTGGTTCCATCCGGTTTCGGCCGATTCCAGCTGGTTCCGTACAACACCCATACAACACACTTAAAGGGGTGGATTTCAAATTTTCTAAGGGAAAAAAAAACAAATTTCTACCAATTTTTGTACATTATGTAGAGTTTTAGAAACTAGAAGCTATGTTTTCAATTTAGAAACATCCAAAAGCTCCTCAAAAGCAAAAGAAATGATAAAAAAATGGTGTTAAAATGAGCAACATGTTTAAAAACCAATTTTGCAGTGGCTGATTGATTGTGAGTGATTAAGCTTTTATTTTGACATGCACTCTATTTACCCTAATATGTGCATGTGATCAACAGAGATGGAGGTATGAATATCATACAATAATATGCCTCCACTCCATTAAAGATTGGGACCTCATTACACATGTAGGTCCACCTACAAGGCAGTAGTGGAACACAACTGTTAATCCAATTAACTAGGACTTCCCAATGATTTCCTCGTAATGCACTCATGGCTTAACTCATGGCCCACACAATGAAATAAATACATTGTCACACAATAATAATAATTCTTGCATCAGTTAGATGTATAAGCAACTAAGAGAAAAATCGACTACAAGACAAAATATCACAAAGTAACCAACTTAATGCTGACACTCTTTACAGTGAATGGAGCACCAAATTTGTAGAAGAGAGGAAACATGATAAGATCTTAAGCTGTGATTTCCATCTAGAAGTTAACTATAAAATCAATCAAACTATAACAGAAACTGCAGTATTGCACTTGGTGCTTTTTTGGTTATATGCACTCTTTCTATATAAATGAGAATCTTTGCATATTTGTGTATAAATGGTTTGGATTGATATTGATGCACATGATTGTATATGTTTTTTTTCAAAATTTGAATATTTTGTGAAGTTTTTGGTCGATCGGTTTTTTTACCGGTCCAGTTCGGTTTCACATTTTTGGGGTTGACCGGTTCGGTTCGGTTTTCGATTCTGATAACATTGCCTGTAACTATGAGAAGCTTGCATAGAGAAGTGTACAACTATAGGGCAGATAATGAAAGGATTATGAAGGCTCAGGAAGAGATACTTCAGAGTCTGAATATGTTGCACAGGCAAGTTAACAAAGACTCTGGCACCAAGCAAGCAATTAGTGCTAGACAAGTGACATCATCCAGATCCCAAAGCAGAAGGATGATCATGGGAGTGATAGACAATCAAGAACCATGAACATGTGCCATCACTATCCAAGGCAATCCAAGAACTTGTGCAAGTTCAGGGCCAGGGAGTAGCCCAAGTGTGTCTCCTGTCGAGAGGAAGAGAAGAAGGCCTGAGGCAAACATCTTGCAAGGTGAACTCAAAAATTCAAGCCACCAACCTTCAATGGTTAGCATAGGAAAGGAGAAGAGGCCGAGGCCTGGCTGTTGGAAATGAAGAGATATTTCCAGCTACACGATTACCCTTCAAGGGTAGAAGCTAGAATTGCAACTTACCACTTGCAAGGAAAGGTAGACATTTGATGGGATCAGCTTAAGCAAGCCAAGCACCTTGATGAGAAGAGGATCTCATGGAGGTAGTTCAAAGGATATTTTCAAGAGAAATATCTGTCCGAGCATTACTATGAGAGGAAGATGAAAGAGTTCTTTTAACTCAAATTGGGAAGCATGACAATGGATGAATATGAGAAGAGATTCTTTGAATTGTTGAAGTATGTGGACTTTATAAATGATGAAAAATTCAAAATCCAAAGGTTTTTAAGTGGGTTACTGATCCGGATTTTATGAGCAAAACGAAATGAATATAGATTATTAATAGGTGCTTAACACAAAATAACAGAGATACAGTAAAACTGGTTTTCTATTCAATAAAGAAATAAGCTGGAAACTGTAAAATGCAGCGAAAACAAGCTTGCTGGAATGGTGGCGGCTTATCTCTGAGAAGAGATGTGATCGCTGCGGTCATTCGCAAGAAGATGATTACAATGAGGCTCTGAAGGCCTTTTTACAATAAACAAGAATGCCAAAAAACCGTAGACATCCAAAAACCTACCCCTAGGAGATGAAGCCCCAAAAGTCATGTGGGCGCCGTTTGGGTAAGTCAGTACATCAACTTCCCGGGGTCGTAACTTTTGCATACGATCTCCGTTTTAGGCGTATGATAGCCCATTGGAAAGATCTATCCGAGAACTACAACAGTTGCACAAAATTTCATGATGAAATTTAGCGACCGCAACATACCCCAAAAATCGTCGTTTAGGGCCTCAAAACGGCTCCGAAAGTTCAGGACCCGAAAAACTGCTAAAAATAGTAAATTATCAAAATTGCTAGAAAGCTGTTTTGCGCCAGCTGGAAAAGGTGGGTGGCCACCGATATCCACCTGGATCAATCCTCCCTCCTTAGGAAGCAATGGTCTCCATTGCGTTGAGTTCCCCCATCAGATGAGGAAATTTCTGCTGAATTTGGCCTCGGGTGAGCCACTTGCCTTGGTGCAGGAGCTGCGCTGCTTTGACGACTCGATAAAGCTGGATCCTTTGTTGTCGAGTTCCCTTGATCTGTGTGTCCACAATCTGATCACTGGATCCCTGTTGTATGCAGTCGGGGTTGAGCTCTGTTGGTGTCCGCTGTTCTGCTACGTCTGAGGTGTCCAATAATGGTGGGAAATAAGGCCGAAGGAGGTCCACGTTGAACACTGGGTGGAGGCCAAGGAAAGGAGGAATGTTGAGCTCAAAAGCATTATCCCCCACGACCTTGGTGATAATGTACGACCCATAATGGAGTGGGTGAAGCTTTCGATGGGGTCCTGTAAGGCGTTCTTTTTGTAAGTGCAACCAAACTTTGTCGCCCACCTAGAACTTATGTGGTACCCGATGTTGATCATGGCGTTGTTTGTATTTGTCATTGGACTTCTGTAGGATATCTTGAACTTGTTGGCGGATGTGCTGGATTCGCTCAATGAACCGGGTGGCTTTGTCAGCTTCAGTTGGAGCAGAAGATGAGTCGGTCGAGGTGACTGCAAGGGGAAGTGAAACATCTATGGGACCCAATGGTTGGAATCCCAACCCCACCTAAAAGGGGCTGCGGCCAGTTGAGTTATGCAGGGCTTGGTTGTAGCTATGTTGGAAATAGGGTAGGCTCTCATCCCATGTGCGGGGGTGCTTTGAATTATACATGCAAAGGATATGCACAATCATTCGATTTACAACCTCGGTTTGCCATCTGTCTGGGGGTGGAAGGCCGTGGATTTGGTGAGCTTGGTGTCCAGCAATGACTAGAGGCTCGACCAGAATGTGCTGAGAAATCGACTATCCCGATCTGAGACAATGGTTTGTGGGATTCCAAAATGTACCCAGACTCGTTCAAAGAAGAGCTTGGCAGTGGCCTCTGCTGTGATGC
>SNQJ01S0091632.1:6347-16413 GCA_010110895.2 Picea sitchensis | reverse complement strand
ATGGGAGGCCCGACATGTAGTCCATTGAGATGGATTCCCATGGCCTGTCAGGAGTAGGAAGAGGGGTGTACAGACCCTGTTTCTTAGTGGTTGGTTTGGCAATAGCGCAGGCAGTGCAAGACCTGATATACTTGCTGACCTCCTATCGAAGTTTTGGCCAGTAGAAATGTTTCTGTAGCATTGCCACCCGACTGTAGTGGGCTTCCCAAATCAGCTTCGCTCGCTCACTTGATGGAACACAGATATGGCCCAGACGACACAACAACCCATCTTGAAGATGGAAATCATTGACAACTGCGTTTGCACCCAACATTTGGTAGGTGGTGGCGAAGTCAGGGTCTGTCTCATAGAGTTGGGGCCATCTAGAGGTCTTAAGGCCGCAAGAGTCTAGCACCGTGGTGAGTGCCGCGACTGGTGGTTTGTTGAGGCAATCAACGACGCGATTGGTGCTTCCTGTTTTGTACTTGATGTTGAGGTGGAATTGCTGCAAGTATGTGGACCACTTTTGATGGCGGTCATTCTGCACTTTTACCTGTGTCTGCATGAACTGCAATGGCTTATGATCAGTGTGGATGACTATCTCCTTCCCAAGAATGTAATGTCTCCATTGGCGACAGGCTTGCACAATGGAGTACATTTCTTTGTCGTAAGTAGGGTACTTACGGACAGTATCTGACAGTGTCTCACTATGATAGGTCACAGGGTGGCCGTGTTGAGTGAGAACGACGCCCACATCGTAGTTTGAAGCATCTGTCTCGATCTCAAAGGGATGCTGCAGGTCTGGTAGTGAAAGTACTAGGGCTGAGCACAAGCGCTGCTTCAAATCGTCGAACGCTTGTTGTTGGGACCGACTTCACGCAAATTTCGTCTTACCACCACCACTGTTTATTTGGCTGAAGGACCATGCAATATGGGAGAATCCCAACACGAACCTACGTTAGAAATTGGCAAGGCCCAAGAAGCTCTGAAGCTCAGTGAGTGTGGTTGGGGTTGGCCAGTCACAGATGACTTGGATCTTGGCTGGATCCACATGTACGCCATGTTGATCAATGATGTCGCCCAGGTAATGGACCCTGTCCATGCCAAAGAAGCATTTTTCCAAGTTGGCGTATAGCTTGTGCTGCCACAGGGTGTGCAAAACCTGTTGAATATGCTGCAAGTGTTTGACCCAAGTCTTGCTGTAAATTAGAATGTCATCCAGATACACCACTACAAAAGTATTGGTTAATGGTCGCAGGATATCGTCCATCATCCTCATGAAAGTGGCTGGAGCATTTGTCAAACCAAAGGGCATGACCAACCATTCAAAAAGGTTTTCCTTTGACTTGAAGGCTGTCTTCCATACATCTGTCTGTTCTATCGAGACCTAGTGGTAGCCAGAATTCAAATCAATCTTACTGAAGTATTTGGCCCCCGTAAGTTGATCAAGGAGGTCGTCGATTCGGGGAATCGGGTACCGATTTATGACTGTGATTTTATTCAGAACCCGGTAATCAATACAGAGTCGCCAGGTTCCATCTTTCTTCTGTACCAGCATGATTGGGCTCCCGCAAGGTGATGAGATGGGACGGATGTGCCCCTTGTGGAGTAGTTCTTGGATCTGTCGCTTGATCTCCTCATTCTCTAACAAAAAGCGACGATAGACTGGCCCATTGGGCAGCGGTGCACCGGGGGTTAGTTCAATGGGGTGCTTGACCTGGCAGTGTAGAGGTACCCCTGTAGGTGAGGAGAAGATATCCGAGTATTCTTCCACAACCTTATCTACTTGCTTTTGATGTGTAGAGCGGTCGGCCGCAAAGACCCTAGATGTGGCTGTAATATTTCTCTTATTCTGAGAGCGAACCACGAAGAAGACAAACTTCCCCGTCTGAGAGATGACCTTCCTGCATTTCTTAGTAGAGATCAAGGAAATAGCACTAGGTGGGACTGCCTCGGGTATCCTGTACAATTTCCTATTCAAAGTGATAATAACACTACGAGGCCTAGACTCATATACAGTATGACTTTTCCATAAATAAGATAGGCCCAAAAGAACATCACAAACTTCGAGAGGAGCAACGTCATACAATACCTCGTCTTTGAAGGGCTTGATGCCGTACGACAGTCAACACTGTTGGCTGACGCGGAGATCGCTTCCTTGGCGGAGCCATCCAATGGTGTAGGGTTGTGGGTGCGACGTTGTTGGTAGGGCCAGCCGCTTGATGACCTCTGCTGAGATGAGGTTTGTAATGATCCCAAGCCAATTTTTTGCTTGAAACCACTAACTACAACTGATGTGTTTATTGATTATTTGATGTGCAGGTGGCTATTGATGTTTCGACCTTAGGGTTTGTTTCAGTTATTCAGACCATGTTCATATAAGATCTACTGAATACATGCAAGATCACAACAATACTCAAGATATGGAAAACACAAGCATAGATCTGACCTTTATTATGAAAAGCATGAACCTGATACAATATAGAGCAGATCTGGAATAGTCCTCAGATGGCTCCAATAGATAAATGATATGAGCTGCTACAAAATGCTCTCGACAATACAAAATAAGCCTCCAAAGGCTGAATACAATGTGAATACCCAATGTGCCAACAAGTGAATGCCCAACCCCCATAGGTTGCTGGTACGTCCTGCTGGATGATAAGGGACCAATATTTCGACCCAGTTGAAGGAGATGCCCAAAATGTGCGAAACTCCACCAAAATGTAGATCGGGCCCAGGGAAACCCCTCCCGGAAGTTTGAAGCTCAAATACTCAATCCTCCTCCTCCAATGGCTGAAACCCTAATACAATTTGTGCCTTCTTGAAGCCCTGAATAGCTCAATAATTCGTTTTGAATGAAGGGCACCTCCAAAACCTCTGAAACTCTCTAGGATGATAGATCGGGCTGTGATAACCTCTTAGGAGAAGTTTCATGCCCAGATTCTAGGTAGAACTCTCTAGATCTGAGAAATACTGAATCACAAGACGTCCTCCTTGCCTCAAGGCCGTCCCAATCTGTAACTGAAGATCTGATGGTGATAACTCTTCAAGAAAACCCCCAAAATGTTGGTCAAGGACCTGCAAATAGAACCCAAATGCCGGAATACCCCCAAGCTCTCCTGATTGGCTGGATCGAACTCTTCTTCAAGATATGGTGCGCCCCTGCTGGAAATCCCTGAACAGTACGGCCCTACTGCTCTCCTGAATCGATAGGTGGATCTGTGATGATTGTAGAATGGTGTGGGTGGAGTATTCATCCCTGAGACCAAGCTTGGAACAAGGTGAGTGGGTCTTTCACCACTGAGTTGTTCACAAGGGTTTGTAATAGCAAAACCCTCAAACTGTATGCTCAAGTGCAATAACAAGCAATTACCAAAATCCAGAATGGCTAAGAGGTGCACCCTAGCCTTCTCTTTATACTTTTTCTTCTATTTTCTTGTTGGGTTAAATTAACTCCTAGAGTTAACCCTAACTCAACCTCCAACTCTTCTATTTCTTCATTGAGTTATCTTTTAACTCTTTCTTCACCTTTTTGTCAAGTCAACTTAAGAATATAACCTTAGTTTGGTTGACCCTTCCCCTTAGTGTGAGACTATGGCCTAGTGGGGTCACCTAGACCACTAAGTCTTCCAAACCTCTTCATCAAGAGGTGGGGGACATTACAGTCTCCCCTGCTTGAAATTGCTTGTCCTCAAGCAATTCCGAACCTATCTCCCGTACGATCTGTTCATTCTCCCACGTGGCATCTTCAATGGGTAAATCTTTCCACCTGATCAAATACTCCTTGATGCTTCTCTTTCGGGGCCTTTTCTCTCGAACCTCCAGTATCTCTTCCAGAATCAAAACAGGCTGTCCTTCTTCGTCCATGGGAGGTAGTGTCTCAATGGGCATGATGTGTTGGCCGATGGCTTTCTTTAGGTAGGATACATGGAAGACATTGTGTATTCGGTTGCCCTGGGGAAGCTCTAGCTCATAAGCTATGACCCCTATCCTTCTGCTGATCTTGTAGGGCCCAAAGAAGCGTGGCTGTAGCTTTTCTGCTCCGCTTCTTTTTATAGAAGCCTGCCTGTAGGGTTGGAGTCTTAAATAGACTAAGTCACCAACCTCAAAAGTACGCTCCACTCTATGCTTGTCTGCTTGGACCTTCTGCTGGTTCTGTGCTCTCTGTAGATGATCCTTCAACTCTCGGAGGATGTCTTGGCTCTGTTGTACCCAATCCTGTACCATTGGTGCCTTGCTGTCCCCAAAGGCAATCTCCACAAAGGAGATTGGATCATAGCTGTATAAGGCTCTTAATGGTGTCATGCCAATCGATACATGATGGGTGGTGTTGTAGCAGTATTCTCCCAAGTGCAACCACCTGACCCACGCTTTCTGTTGTCCTGCTACGTAATTTCTGAGGTAGCCTTCCACCCATTTGTTGACTATTTCGGTCTGACCATCCATCTGAGGGTGATAGCTAGTACTAGGGGTCAATGCCGTGCCAACTAATCTGAACAACTCCTGCCAAAACGTACTCATGAACCTGTTATCCCTGTCACTGATAATGGTCTTTGGTAGGCCGTGCAACCTGAAGACCTCTCTGAAAAATAGTTCGGCCACCTGTGCTGCGTTGAAGTCTGTGGCTATGGAGAAGAAGTGTGCAAACTTCGTCAACCTGTCCACTACTACGAAAATGCAGTCCTTCCCCTGTGCTCTGGGCAAGCCGGTGATGAAATCCATGGATATGCTTTCCCACTTGTGCTCTGGCATGGGCAAGTGTTGTAGCATTCCTGCTGGGTGAGTGTGCTCATCCTTGTTCTTTTGCCATGTAGTGCACTCTTTGACATGCTTAATCACATCTCTTCCTTGAGGCCCTTTCATGAGAACCTCTCTCTCACCTGTCTGTACGTCTTACTAATCCCTTGGTGCCCTGCCACTGGTGAGTTATGACATGCATGTAATACCTTGGCTTTGAAAGTTGATCCAAGAACCAAGAAAATTCGGCCCTTGTAGTAGATGAGGTCCTTCACGACCCTGAAGTTATCATCCTGTATCTTTCTGTCCAATAGCTGACAAGCGAATTGATCCTTTGCATATTCCACCACCAAGTGGTCCTTCTAGTCAACTGACATACCTGTCATGGCGAAAATGGATGGCCTCCTAGATAATGCATCTGCCACTGTGTTGTTCTTCCCTTTGATGAATTCAATGTCAAAGTCGTAGGCCTGTATTGTGCTTACCCATTTTTGCTGCCTTTCATTCAAATCCTTCTGCTCCAATAGGTATTTAAGACTGTTATGATATGATTTGACCACAAATCGTGCACCTACCAAATATTGCCGAAATTTGGCTAGTGCATGCATGATAGGCAACATTTCTTTGTCATAAATGCTGTAAAGCAGTTCAGGGCCCCTGAGTTTCCGACTTTCATAGGCAAGAGGGTGCCTATTCTGCATCATTACAACCCCTATACCTTCCCCTGAGGCATCACACTCCAAGGTGAAAGGCAAGCTGAAATCTGGAAGGGCTAGAACTGGGCATGTGCTCATTACCTTTTTCATTTTCTCCATCGTAGCTTGAGCTTCTTCACTCCATTTGAAGGCCCCCTTTTTAGTTAAATCGGTCAAGGGTGCACACAGTTGAGAAAACCCCTTGACAAATTTCCTGTAGTACATGCATATGCCTAGGAATCCCCTTAACTCTGTGAGTGTCTTAGGAGTAGGCCACTCCATAATGGCTGTTATTTTCTCCTGATGTAACTGTACCCCCTTTGCTCCTATGATGTGTCCCAAGTAGAGTACCTCTGTCATCCCAAACTCACACTTGAATTCCTTAGCGTACAGTGACTGTTCCTCCATGATTGATAGGATTTGGTCCACATGCCGAAGGTGTTCCTCCCACGTCTTGCTGTAAAAGAGCAAGTCATCAAAGAATACTAGCAAGTGTTTCCTCAACTGTTTGTTGAACACATGGTTCATGCAAGATTGAAACGTGGCTGGGGCATTGGTTAACCCGAAGGGCATTACCAAGAACTCATAATGGCCGTAGTGACACCTGAAAGTTGTTTTTGAGATATCCTCCTCCCTCATCTTGATTTGATGGTAGCCCGAACGAAGGTCAATCTTTGTGAAGTAGACAATTCCATGCAGTTCATCAAGCAACTCATCAATCCTGGGTATAGAGTACCTGTTTTTGATTGTCTTTTTATTCAAGGCCCGAAAGTCAATGCACATCCGCATCGTCCCATCCTTCTTCTTGACCAAGACTACTGAAGAAGCAAAAGGGCTAGAGCTTGGCCTCATGTGTCTCATGTCTAGAAGCTCCCTGATGGCCTTCTCTATCTCATCTTTATACTTCCTTGGATGCCTATAGGGTGTGGTGATGACTGGTTTAACCCCTGCCTCTAGTTCAATGATGTGCTCAAACCCCCTGTCTGGTGGCACACCTGGAGGAATCGGCCCAAACACCTTGTGGTGCCTATCAAGGATCTCTTTGATCTCTGGGGTGTAGTGCACCTTACCCTTCTCATCCACACATGCCAAAATCCTACATTCAGCTGCATACACAATTTCCTCTCTCTTGAAGATAGCTTCCATCCTCTTGGCTGTAACCACCCTAGCAGAGTTCCCTATCATGCCTCTGAGCACCACCTTTCGTCCTCCCTCCTCTGTAAAAGACATCTCCATGGTCTTGTAGTTGGTGGTGATAGGCCTTAATGTGCTGAGCCATTGTACTCCTAGGATGATGTTAGTGTCCGGAAGGTCCATCACATAGACGTCCTGTATTAGCTCATGCCTTCCCAAGGTGAGCTTCATACCTGGAATGTACCTGTCATAGGGCATAGTGCTACCACCTGCCACTTCTACCTTGAACCCTTCAAATTCTACTGTGGGTATATGTCTCCTCTTCAACAATGTTGCGTCAATGAAGTTGTGAGAGGCTCCCCCATCAATCAATATGGACACTCTCTGTCCCTGCAAGACCCCCCTCATCCTGAAGGTGTTGAATTTGGGCACCCCACTGATAGATGCCAAGGTGGCCTTCCCCCCAGTCGTACTGTCTTGTTCTGGAATCTCTTCTTGTGCTGCCTCTGTGGTTTCGGCCTCTATGTTATGTATTTGACCATAATCTTCCTCCTCCTCATTGTCTGAAGTCACCTCTATGTAGTGTACCTGGCCACGTCCCATGCACTTCTGTGATGGATTCCATGGTTCTTTGCATGTGAAGCAGAGTTGCTTCCTCCTCAGTTCCCTCCTGGTGTTGTCATCTATTCTGCCACAGCCCGTGTCAAACCCCCTTGGGTCACATCCTCCCGGGTTCACAGGAGGTCTTTGATCTCTTCCTTCGGTGTTAAGAGGTGGTCTAGGGATAAATTTTGGTTTGGCAACTGGCCCTAGGTCCCTCGTCCTCCAAATAGCATCTTGTAGATTGGTGGGCTTGAAAGCCTTTACCCAACCCTTCAAGGGTTCCATCAATCCTTTAATAAACAACATCATAAGTCTGGTTGATGAGATGTCTTGCACCATGACCGCTAGCCTCTGAAATTCTTCAATGTATACCTCTGGTGCACCTGTCTGTCTGAGCTGTGTGAGCTCCCTGAAATGCAACTCCGGATCCCCCTGAACAAAACAGTCAATGAGCCTCTGAGTGAAGTCTGTGTATGCCATGATATGATTGTGGCCTAGGGTGATCAATCCATGGTACCACCAATCATGAGCTTTGCCATCCAAGTACATGGTAGCAAACTTGATGGCTTCCATCTCTCTCATGGGGTTAAGCTGTAGATAAGTATCCAACTTCTGTACCCATGCCTGTGCTGTCATCTTGGCCGTACCATCAAAGTATGGGATTTCTATCTTTCCCATCCTTCGTTCCAACTCATAATTGCTTCTGTGGTTCGACCTAGGTTTATTTCTGAACTTAAGCTGGCAGTGTTGATCTAGGGACATCTGTCTCTGAATTCCCATGTCTAGCTCATGGTACTCCCTGGTACACTGAACCATCTGCTCAAGAAAATCATCCACCTGTTCCTGCTGTGCCTGTCCATCTGTGAACGCGGGTAAGTATGGTCTAGGAGTAGCCCTGCTACCCATTTGCCCATGTGGGGTGCCCCCTCCATGGCTCCCTTCAGACTGATGATAGGGAATCTGCTCAGGGTTATATCTGGGAGCCTTCTTTGGGTTGTCGCTGTTTCCACCCTGTGAACCACCAGTCTCTCTGTTTTCATATATCTCTAGACCTTTCCCCTTATGAGGTATCTGCAGCAATAGATCGACTATCCTAGTCTGGTTCTCGTCTACCTTCCATAGGTTATCATCTACCTTTTTCAAGGTCTCAGTAATTTCGGTTTGTCCTCTGCGGGTTATGTCATAGTTCTCTTGTAGGTGAATGACCAGTTTACTTTCTGTTTGGTTTATGGATTTATTGAATTCTCTTGCCAAGTAAGCCAAGCCCTGGGGTTCACCTTCCTCACCTGAACCCTCCATTTCGGCCTCTGTTTCACTTTCCTGTTTCTTCTTTCTGCCCATGTATATACCACTGTACCGATGCATGCGCTAATCCTCACAGGATGAGAAGATCAGAGCTCTGATACCACTGTAATGATCCCAAGCCAATTTTTTGCTTGAAACCACTAACTACCACTGATGTGTTTATTGATTATTTGATGTGCAGGTGGCTATTGATGTTTTGGCCTTAGGGTTTGTTTAAGTTATTCAGACCAGGTTCATATAAGATCTACTCAATACATGCAAGATCACAACAATTCTCAAGATATGGAAAACAAAAGCATAGATCTGACCTTTATTATGAAAAGCATGAACCTGATACAATATAGAGCAGATCTGGAATAGTCCTCAGATGGCTCCAATAGATAAATGATATGAGCTGCTACAAAATGCTCCCGACAATACAAAATAAGCCTCCAAAGGCTGAATACAATGTGAATACCCAAGGTGCCAACAACAAGTGAACGCCCAACCCCCCTAGGCTGCTGGTACGTCTTGATGGATGATAAGGGACCAATATTTCGGCCCAGCTGAAGGAGATGCCCAAAACGTGCCAAACTCCACCAAAATGTAGATCGGGACTAGGGAAACCCCTCCCGGAAGTCTGAAGCTCAAATACTCAATCCTTCTCCTCCAATGGCTGAAACCCTAATACAATCTGCGCCCTCCTGAAGCCCCGAATAGCTCAATAATTCGTTCTGAATGAAGGACACCTCCAAAATCTCTGAAACTCTCTAGGATGATAGATCGGGCTGTGATAACCCCTTAGGAGAAGTTTCAGGCCCAGATTCTAGGTAGAACTCCCTAAATCTGAGAAATACTGAATCATAAGACGTCCTCCTTGCCTCAAGGCTGTCGCAATCTGTAACTGAAGATCTGATGGTGATAACTCTTCAAGAAATCCCCCAAAATGTTGGTCAAGGACCTGCAAATAGAACCCAAATGCTGGAATGCCCCCAAGCTCTCCTGATTGGCTGGATCGAACTCTTCTTCAAGATATGGTGCGCCCCTACTGGAAATCCCTGAACAATACGACCCTACTGCTTTCCTGAATCGATAGGTGGATCTGTGATGATTGTAGAATGGTGTGGGTGGAGTATTTCATCCCCGAGACCAAGCTTGGAACAAGGTGAGTGGGTCTTTCACCACTGAGTTGTTCACAAGGGTTTGTAACAACAAAACCCTCAAACTGTATGCTCAAGAGCAATAACAAGCAATTACCAAAATCCAGAATGCCTAAGAGGTGCGCCCTAGCCTTCTCTTTATACTTTTTCTTCTATTTTCCTGTTGAGTTAAATTAACTCCTAGAGTTAACCCTAACTCAACTTCCAGCTCTTCTATTTCTTCATTGAGTTATCTTTTAACTCTTTCTTCACCTTTTTGTCAAGTCAACTTAAGAATATAACCTTAGCTTGGTTGACCCTTCTCCTTAGTGTGAGACTATGGCCTAGTGGGGACACCTAGACCACTAAGTCTTCCAAACCTCTTCATCAAGAGGTGGGGGACATTACAAGGTTCTTCTGGCTACCGCTATCAATGATGAAGTGCAGCGGGGTGCCTTTCACCCACATCTGTGAATGGAAGAGGCGCTCTCCTTC
>SNQJ01S0091631.1:19672-32679 GCA_010110895.2 Picea sitchensis | reverse complement strand
ACCATACCTGTGTAGCGACGAGGCTGCTTGATTATGCCAGTTTGGAATTTACAACAACCGTGGTTGATTCCACGTTTTTGAACAGGATGGAGCCGGTTGTATTTTTCTTTTTATCTGTCGCTTGGAGCTTGGCTTTTTGACTGGTTAGCACTGCAATCTGGTCTTCCAATGACGGAATCCTTGATTGGAGTATCGGAACATCAATATAATATCGCTCTAACCATGAATTGCATTGGTCACAGGGTGACTGTGTGGGTTTCGAGGGTTTGGCCAAATGACCGAGGGTTTCACGAGGCAATTCAATACCCGGGTAGTTAGGGTCGTCCTTTAGGCAGGGGGGTAGGTTTGATACAAAATCATAAGAGGGTTTGGGACATAAACCTTTCGAGTAGGTGTATTCGTTGGCCAGAAAACACTCAATATCAGAATCAGAATCCTCACTTAGGATGATAGGGTTTGACTCGACAGAGGGTTTCAGTTTGTTTCAGGCCATTCTCGAAATGAGCCGAGCATTCATTTTCCCTTTGGCATTTGCAGTAATGTTTTCCTTGGGATTTTTGCTCATAGGATTTTTAATGGCCTCTGCACTCTTAGTTACAGTGTCGGGTAAGTCATTAGGAGGGTCGGCCGAGGTTTTAGGCAGTAGGAGGTGTAAGGGTACATGCGGTTCAGCCTTGGTTTCAATTACCACAGGTTTATCAACCTGTACAGGGTCGGTGTATTCAAAGTCGTTACGGGCGATGAAATCCTTCCAACTATTACCAAGCAAACTCAAATGATAAACAACGATGAGATTAATAAGCCCATGATGAAACAGGTTGTTGTCAGCCTTGTGCCTCTTAAAATTCTTCGACATTTTATACAAGCTTCGATGAAAGTAGAAAGACATGTTTAGAGGATACCCTATAAAAATCATCAGCAGACGCAGGTGGTAAAGGAACACAAGTCCATATCGACCTTCGCAGGTCACGAACTGCTTGATTATCATCAAAGTATTGTGCCATCGCGGTTTAAGTGCAGAGATAGGCATACCTCTGTCACAAGAGGTGACTTTGCGGGATAGAAACAACAATGTCCATGGCACTTCCTCGACCTTGCAATTCTTAAACCAACGCTGTCCCGAAGTAGGTAACCCCGTAGCCGAGCTGATAAACTGTTCAACAATCTCTAACTGTATATCACCTACCTTGGCTTGACATCCATCGAAGTTCATGGCAAACTTTCGTGCTACACAAAGGTTAAAACCCTCAAATCGTTTTACGAAGGTAAGCCATCCACTGTTTGCCAAATCTTGGCGGGCATTGTCAAACATTAACAGAGCTTTATTATCGTTGGTTTCGACTCGCACGACGGGTTCCATGGAGCCGAATTCATGGTAAGGGAAGGGTTTGAATTCACCAACACACACAGGAGCAGAGCTACCCGAGCCAATAGCAATGAACGAGCCAAAAGGGGTAAGCATAAATGCGAGCATGCGAAGGTGGTGGAGTCTGTCATGCATAATATTCATTATCCAAGTACAACCGCCAATTTTCATAGTTGTTCACTCCATAATAATAGTTCAACCATTAAGTCATGTGTACAACCAATAAAATCAAAGGTGTATACCAATGCGCGCAAGCGTTATACCATAGTGTTCAAAGATCTGACATATAAATCAAAACCCAAAATCAACTATGCGCCAATGTATAAAATCAAAAGTTTAACCAAGGTGCCAAAATGATACTCATGTAGTTGATAGGCCAAAAGTTATAAAAAGGTTAACATAAGGATTATATCATAAATATACATATAAAAAAAAATTAATCATAACCCCCATGCATTTTCATATAATCAATGATCAGGCAAGTCATATAAAGTGCAAATCCAAATGCTAAATCCCTTACAAACTCAATAAAACCAAGTTATACAATCAATCGAAGTATGAGAACCGATTAGAGGATTTTTCCAATTGTATAATGATCAATAAAAGGTAAGCGCGATAGGCATAATGACAGTTCAGATAATGATCGAAAAACAACTTCGAAAGGAGAAGTTTTCACGCTTACAGTCGTGAAAACAAAACCAAGACAAATGTGTAAATGTCGCAAGAAATGAAAATGTCGTCTATTTGAAAAATGCAACAAAAAACTTGATGTTTGCAAGACATAGGTGTAGGTAGCTTATAGGATCATAAAAAAAAGTGAATTGGCTTCCAACACATCCACACATGCTTCACGATTGTGCAACTAACAACCCATTTTCTTTATTATTGTCATCTTCTATGTCTAGGCATTGTCCACCTCAATCAGATTTTAATTTCTTTGTTGTCAACCATCACAAAAATCTTCTCCTCCCTAATAGTGTGATCGACACTCCACATTCACTATGTTTGGTGGATTCTAGCCATCACACCTCTGCCACAATTATCTACAACAACAACCCCAATCCCCTCTGTGATTTGGATTATTTTCGGCACGAAATGAGAGCGGAGATATAATAGAGAAATGTACATAGATATATAGGACATCCAATAATATAACATAAATGTATCAGAGATGCAACCATAAACACAGAGATATAGTAATACACAATTTTCTATTAATGAACGAAAATGTACAAAGACTGTAAAAATACAGAGTGAAAGACTCTCTAGAATGGTGGCAGCTTATCTCTGAGAAGAGATGTGATGGATACTTGCATCCGTGAGAAGATGATATTACAATGAGGCTCCAAAGGCCTTTTTATCATAAATAAAATCCAAAACCCTAACCTTGGAAGATGAAAAGCCAACAGTTTTGTGGACCCCGTTTTGGGTAGTTTGGTGTATCAACTTCCCGAGGGCGTAACTTTGGCATACGATCTCCGTTTGGGGTGAACAATAGCTTGTTGGAAAGGTATCGTCGAGGAGATTCATTTTTGGGACTCAATAAGAGCCTTTGGATATCACTGAGAATATCAATCCTGAAAAACCTTCATTTAGGTCCTCAAAATGGCCCCGAAAGTTAAAAACTGCTAAAAATAGTAAATTGCCAAAATTGTGAGAAAATTGTTTTGAGTGAGTTAGAAAAGGTGGGTGGCCCCCAATATATACCTGGATCAATCCTACCTCCTTAGGAAGAAATTTTCTCCATTGTGTTGAGTGCCCGAGGGAGAGGGAAAAGAGTTTGATGAATCTACATCTTGATGAGTTGCTTGCCTTGTTGAAAAAGTTGCGTTGCTTAGATTTTTGAAGGTTTTCATGAGCCTATGGTTGGAAGGGTTGGACCTTTTTAACTAGTCTGGGTACATGAGATGTCTGTTCTAAAAAGGAATCTTTGCACTTTGTTGCAGTTTTGTCGACTTGCTTATGTTGGATAGAAGGTGCCTGGGAATAGGCTATAGTCGTTGAAGTATCCTTTTGTTCACCTTTTAAACAGATTGTGAAGAAGATAAATTTTGTAATATGAGATACTACCTTGTGTCACTATTTAGGTGGGACTGTAGTCAGAACCACCTCTGGTATCCTGTAGAGATGACCCCCCAGAGTAACAATGACACTACGAGGTCGAGACTCATAAATAGCATGGCACTTCCACATATAAGGATGGCCCAATAGAACATCACATACATCTAGCGAGGAAACATCACATAATACCTCATCCTTGAAGGGCTGGATGTCATATTACAATTGACACTGTTGGCTAACATGAAGATCTCGTCCCTGGCGAAGCCACCCGATGTTGTATGGTTGTGGGTGTGGTGTTGTCAAAAATCCCAACTGTTTGATGGCCTCTGCTGAGGTGAGGTTCTTTTGGCTTCCACTATCAACAATAAAATGCAATGGGGTCCCCTTCACCCACATCTTTGAATGAAAAAGGTGTTCCCCCTCTTTAGGATATGTTGGTTCTTCTGGTTGAATTGTTGCGGTCGCGATAATAACAGTGGGGTCTGCGTCAATGATATGTATTTTGTTAGTATTTTCCTAATCGAATTCTAAATTAGGGTTCAACTCCTTATCTTTGATTTTGGCCACCAATGACTGTTTTGAGCGACATTCATCGGTGTTGTGCGAGGGGATTTTATGGAAATCACACCATTTTCCAGTGTCCTTCTTTGTCTTCCAGTGACCCTTCTTTTCATGTGGTTTGGACTGATTTTTGGGAGACTGTTTGTTAGGGACGTCCTTATCATACTTTGGTTTTTGCGAATTTGAAGACCCGAAGTCCCGTTTGTTCTGGTGCTTAAATTTCTGCTCAATTTTAACAACATATCGATAAGCGACAATGAGTGATGAGATGTCCATAAAATCCATTTCAGTTTGGATGTATCTATGTAGAGCCCCACAGTATTTCAGAACCAAATGTCATTCAGATTCTTTGATACCCAGCTTGGTGCATAAGGTATTGAAGGTATTGGTGAACTCTAAAACTTCTTGGCCCCTCTCTTGTCGCAGTGTGGCCCATCTCATATACTAGTCCTCATAGTTTCCAACAGGGAAATATTGTTCCTTTACCGCGTCCATAAAAAAAACCCAAGTGGGATTGGCCCCATATATTCCAGACTCTTCTGTGGAAATTTGATCCCAGTAAGTTTCCCACCAATGTTTGACATGGGGGAGAGATTTAAGGAGTGCGAAGGTGATCTTTTCCCTGTCGAAAAAATGGTGAACAGAGAAATAACCTTCTAGCAGATTTAACCATTTGTCTAGGGCATCCACATCTATCTAACCTTCAAATACGGGAATATCAAAATTAACATGTACCTTGAAAGGAGAGGTGCTTCCAAAGTGGTTGTTTGATGAAGATGTGTTGGTTTCTATCAACAGGCATTGAAGGATGTGGGAAAAATTCTCCATCATTTTGTCCCTTTGTCGAGTGAGAGCTTGCTCAAGCAACAGATTAATAGAATCGTATGCTCTGTCATTTTTATTTTCTTCCTTCATGGAGAGTTTCTTGGGCGTGCGAGAGAAATTAAATTCAAGAGATACAAGCTCGATAGCCAACTTTCTATACTCGGACCTCATCGGGGACATGCACTAAAAAAAAAAAAATGATCAAGAGTAGCTTGCTCTGATACCACTGATCTAGATTATTTTCGACACGAAATGAGAGCAGAGATATAATAGAGAAATGTACAAAGATATATCGTATATCCAATAATATAATAGAAATGTATCAAATATGAAACCATAAACACAGAGATACAGTAATACACAATTTTCTATTAATGAGCAAAAATGTACAGATACTGTAAAAATACAGAGTGAAAGACTCTCTAGAATGGTGGAAGTTTATCTCTAAGAAGAGATGTGATGACTACTCACATCCATGAGAAGATGATCTTACAATAAGGCTCCAAAGGCCTTTTATCATAAATAAAATCCAAAACCCTAACCCTAGAAGATGAAAAGCCAACAGTTCTGTGGACCCCGTTTTGGGTAGTTTGGTGTATCAACTTCCCGGGGGCGTAACTTTGGCATATGATCTCCGTTTGGGGCGCAAATAGATCGTTGGAAAGGTATCTTTGAGGATATTCATTTTGGGGGCTCAATCAGATCCTTTGGATATCATTGAGAAGCTTGATCTTGAAAAACCTTCATTCATACCCTCAAAATGGCCCCAGAAGTTAAAAACTGCTAAAAATAGTAAATTGTCAAAATTGCCAGAAAATTGTTTTGAGTGAGTTAGAAAAGGTGGGTGGCCCCCGATATCCACCTAGATCATTCTAACAACTACCGATATTCACTCATTGGAACTTTTCTCTGCGCAAGTCGCTATGATCCCCATGTGTACACCTTTAGTCGCCCGTGACCATGTTCTTCTACTGGCCCGATCCACCTTTCACTGTTGAATACACACTCAAACCGTTAACTCAGATGGTGGATCTTCAATCGATATTATAATGATCCAACACAATATACTTTATCAACCCACACATCCATACAAAGGTCATACATATGACGGTATGGATTTTCTATCCTTCCTTTTTTTTTAATTTTAACCTCGCAACTTTTGTAGAATTTTTTTTTCCTGTGCTACAAATATCTTGAACTCGTGTGAATCTATCTTATGTCCTTCATAACTGAAACTATGATACCATATTGATTTTCACCTAAACCTAGAACCCAACAATTATTCCTAATAAAATCACTTTATTGAACAAATGCACAACTAGGTTATAAACAAAAATTCAGGGGAAGCATAAATAACAAACCAAACACATTTGCACACGAGATTCGAGTAAACACCCTTGGAAAAACCCTTGCGAGAAAACTAGTTTTGAGTTTGATTTTATTAGATAAAATCCTCGTCCTGGGATAATGGCCCATCAAAGGATTGCAATGCTACAACTAATAGCCTATACCACCTAGTTGTTATCTCCCTCATTGCGCCATGCATCCTTTCCTCATCCCTGCCCACTTAGACACAAGTACATGAGCAAGACTCCCTCTTGTTCCTATGCACTCATTGTGTGCCTCTCACTCTCCTTATATCTTCTTTTATAATTCCTTTAACAACTAAAACCATAACTCTAGATCTCTAATGGTCAATATTAGATATTTCGCCTATGATATTAATGGTGGTGACTTAATCTCTCATTGAGATGACTTAAATCACTTAAGTCACTCAACTTTAAAAATTCACTTTAATTCCTTAAATAAAATCCACTCTAGAGAGTGTCACTCAAACACCTCCACATGCTAGGCATTGCCAATGCAGAAGTAACTATCAGAGCTACCCCATAAAATAACAAAAACATCATCTAGGGCCCAAACATGCTTGCACCCTAGGTACCTTCTTCCTCAAAGTCTAAAGCCTAAGGCCCAAACGTGCTTGTACCTTAGGGTTTAGACTCTACCTCTTCTTACTTCATCTAGTTCAACCTCCAAGTGTTGCATGTTTGACTCCATATGCCCAATGAAAATACATTGATATCCATACCTCCAACTATTTTCTTTAACACTCTAAAGCTTCGCAAACTAATTTTTCCCGGACTTCACTCTCCACACTAAGCTTTCTTACCCTCAATTCCTAGCAATCTTAATCTGGGGAAACCCCCTTGAGCCGGAGGAGATCTGGCCTTAAGTGAAAGAGAGTTGGTGAGGTGACAATGGCCTTCCCTCTCTATTACGCAGGATCACACTTGAGATTTTCGAATTTAACTCAACATGTGTGAATTTGTGTGATAACATTTTGGCGGCATTGTCGGGGACAAAGTCCATTTTCCCTGAAGACGACATTGGAGGAGTTTTTCAAATTTGAAGACCTTTTCTTTGCGACTCCATTGGAAGAATGAAGACCTTGTTCTTTATATATTTTTGAAGATTCGGTGCTTGTAAGGTGGGACAAGAATCATTGTGAAGGCATCTACTACTCACCTTGGTGACCTTGTGATAAAAAAGAATGTGATACTGGTGTACGTTAGTCCGTAAGTGAAAGGGGAATGAATAAAATAGGTGATGGAACCTTGGAAAATTATGATTTGCAGCCATAGCCTGGATGAAAATATATGTTGCAGTCGGATAATCCCACAGACAGTGAAGAGACTGATGACCTTGAAGGATGAATAATTCATGAGAGGGGTTGTACTGATGAAATTTCCAAACATTGTGATGAGAGAAAACCAGAAGCAATGATCTGCTCTTTCATATCAGGACTGAAGGAATTAGATATGAGTGACAATAGAATGAAGGGTGAAGATCATGATGTTGACATCATGTAACATACCCATATATATATATATATATATTGCAATGGTCTATACCCATCACAATGCAATTTGAGAAGATTTCCCGATCCTCTCGAACCAGGGAGAAAAACTCATTGACTGCATCAGTGTAGCGTTTGTGCGACCCATAACATTTAAGAGCATTATAGACCTGATATTGCCTCAAACTTCCATGGCCTAAATGACCATAGTCCCTCTAAGAAGTTGGTCGCAAAAGGGAACCTCTGCGTAGCTTCTTTTACCTATATATATAATGAAGAAGACAATTTCAATGCAAAAGATTTTTTACCTTGATATAATTATGTGTCCCTATAGAATGAATAAATAAAGAATTCACAATAAACACAATCCTTAATAAAAACTGAAATTGTGATTGTGTTTATTCAAGTTTCACAATTCAGACATGGCAAAGGTCTGATGAAGGCAGTTATGATATTGCCAACACAAATTTTATACATATTCCCATGTATATCATTGGCATTGTTAGTGCTAGAAGTCGCCCCTAGATAGCTATAGGGTCAAGCCTAGCACATCTTTAGTTATTGCAATGATTTTATAAATAAGCATGTGTTTTGGGTTTTAAAAAAAAGGTGGATAAGGTAAAGTGAAAGAGAAAGAATAAAGGGATAAGCTTAAATCCAAATCAGTGAATCACCATTGGGAATGGAGCCAAGTAAACACTCTGTTAGATTGAAGGCCAGTGAATTTCATATCAGATAAAATACTTATATGATGATGGATAGAATAATGGAGAATGTGACAAATAGTAGAACATCCACCAAACAAAGATGCTCTCTGCAAAATGGATTTGACAGGTACTTGAACAAAACACACAAACAGTAGGCAGATCACAACAAATCTTGCTTCTCAAGAATCTATTGTTTATGGGCAGTCATTGATTCTCAATGGCTGTAACTCATTCAAGCAAGAGGGAAAAAAAGAATGGAAAATGAAGAAATCACAATCTGATAGCATAACTCACAGGGATGTTCAATGTCAGAAATGAATGCTTAATAAAACTTCCCATAGGCTTACAATGCTCATACACAGGCCGACTAATAAAATTCTTCTCCAGGCCTTACCCCTCCTGATTTATATTACTTAATGATCCTTTATATAATAAAAACCATCCTCTAAATATTCTAAACAAATAAAAATAAACTGAAAATAAAATTAATGCATTGATCTTCGAATTACCGGAAAGTTGCTAGAATTTGGCTGAAAGAAATTCTGGGAATTTTCTTTGAATCTAGTAATGATCTTCATCTGTTGACTAAATGCCACATGTTCTTGACTCCCTGATTTATTGGCATATTCCAAATGTGCCCCAAGGATGAACCTCTGTGTAAATATTTATGTAACAAGAAATCTCGAACAAAATCTTTAGAGCACCTATTCCTCAACTGTTGCCTCAAATCCTAGAAAAAAGATCCTACTCATAAAAGAAAAATGAAAACATTTGCAATAGGTGTCTCTGATGTTGGATGCTGCTAAAGTCAAAACTGTTGAAATTAGAATCAAATCTCCTTCATTACTTCCTTCTAGATCTGATTCCTTTTGTTGATATTATGCCTAACATATGAGATTCTCTGCCTTTAATCAAAATACTTTATCTTTCTTGAATGTTTATTTCCACTACCTTTAGAATCATAATTTTGAGAGATTCCATGATAGCTATAGCTATCATCCCCGGTGCTTACCTGGGCATTCTTTTATTTGACTTATTCCTCCTTACAAATAGACCATTTTAATCAACTTCTTCTTCACAATGAGGTCTTTCCCCTCATCAAATCCAGCTTTAATATGGGCCAACAACTGGTCATCAGTAGGCAACTTGAGATCATCCTTGGTCTGTCTAGATTCAGTCAGCGGGCTAACAAAACCATCCTCGGAAATATCAATTAGCTAATAATCAGTAAGAGTAACATGAGGGACATCACAATTGTGTGAACGACCTCATTTGTTGTGTACTAGATGAGGAGGCTCTCGATCATTTTCCTGTATCTTTTCTTCAACTGCTTGCAGCTTCATGGTATTTGCAGGGTTTCTTGGTGCTTCTTCAATGATGGACAACTTTGACATCCTTTCCCTTGGTAAGGGAACCTAAGGCTTTGTGCCTTTTCTAATTGCGAACACATTACCCTGTCGGGTCACAAACTCCTGACCAACAACATCTTGCACATGAATAATCTCAGAGCTACCCTTATGTGTTTCTCTGTTCTTAATGATTCAAACATGACCTCTGTATCGACCTTCGATAACCTATTCCAAAATCAAACTTGATTGTGCGCCCATCATATGTGTTGAGGTAAGGGATACCCTTATCTCCAAATTGCACATAACGAACCATGAAAAGTTTATAATTTTCTTCTTCATCCTTGAATGAATGCAAACGGAAGCGACCCTTTGCATCATAAAGAATCCTAAAATTCTCATTTTGTTTCTGCAATAGACCGGACATCCATAAACCCTGCGAGGTAGCATTTATCTGTCCGCACTTTTCTATCAACATAAATAAGTCTTTGCGTTACAATGGCTATGAATTCACGGTATGTGAGAGCATATTTCAGCCTGTTACGGGCTTAAATGCTCCTAATGCTAGTTGTCTTGATGCCTGAGATTACCTGAAGGCTCCCTCCTCGTGGCCTTCTATGGGAATATGTGTTTAACGCTGGATTTCCCATGTGGTCTTGACTCGTGGCTTTGCATAACAACTTGATGCCTTCGACTTGCAAAACAAACCATAGACCAAACTATGTTGCACCTTTAGACAGTTGTGCGTGTATCTTCTACCTGCAAATCGGATCTTTGGCATCTGTAATTTTGGGCATGATTTACCTCAATCTATGCAACATTGGATAACCAAATCGACCTTTACACAATGTTTTGACACTTGGCTCTTAGCTGGCGTTTGATGACTTATATGTTGCATGGCATATGGAATTGACTTGTCGACTTAGCATGTAGACTTTGCATAGGCATTTAAACTGATTTGGTCAATGAACTTGATTTATGGCTTGATTAATGACTTTGGCTTTCTTTTGTGTGTCGACACATAGCATGACTCATGGCTTCAACTTTAGTGTAGCTAACATAATAATGGATTGTGTTTTTAATTCATGGCTTGGCTTTGTTGTTTCAATTCATGGAATGGCTATGACTACTGAAATATCTGGGTGAGTCACGACCCAAAACCATGAGGGTACCCCTCTAATGCTGCAACTATTCTCCATTTGGAAATTAGTTTGATGTGTTCACTGTTACATCTGACCAGAACATCTGTAGACTACCTCGACTTCTGTGTCTCAACGCTCTTGTAGACAAATCCTTGACACCTCCATACCATATGCCTAGCGATGATATCAAAACTATGAACAACACTTGGCGTTCATGCTTCTCTTAGACAAACTTACTAGAATTTTCTTTTAATATAACAAACTATATTCCACACGAACCATAAGAATAACATGTATGTCAATGGTTTTAACATATATCGATGTGTAGTGAACTAAGAGCGTCCTCTCATATTGGCAGGTGTTGTTCGACCTCATTGCCCGATAGGTTTAATGGGAGATTGGCCAATATTTTTGCCAAACCTTTTGCCTAAATGAACATGGAGTCTGTAACAAAAAATTTGAAAGTAAAGCAACAAACTGACAAGATAAGCCATATTTTTACTCAAGTAACATAAACAATCTAGATATGCCCCGAAGACGAACATGGAGAAAAATTCAAGGATTTTTTGGGAGGTGAGATGATGTTTTATGATGGCGCTGCAAGAATGTCACTATTCCAGTACCGTGCTTGTCATAACCAAAAGTCCAAAATTTAACACTGTAAACTGAGTACTAACACTAGCTCCTTCTGGGGCTGATGTTCTCCCCGTGGGACATCAAGAAATTGCAGACCAACGTGCCTTTATCATTTCTTCTCATCTATGCAATCCTGACCATGCAAATCTTCCACTCTGTAGACATCCACAACTTTTGTATTGTGCCTAATTCATTGGGTTAGTGGAGTCATTCATATTGTTGCTAAAACTCCACAACTTATTCAAAGTGTAAATTAACGACATACTGCAACAGAGTATTAGTCCGAAAAGAATATACTTACTCATATGACAAGCTTATTTTACACACTACCTACTCTATCCAACTGCTTCTTATTGATCAGGTAAAAACATGCTTCCAATGAAGCCATACTAGTATTTTTCTAATTGGTGAAACTCTTGATCTGGTTTTGACAAATAAAGAGACCCATAGCATATCAAAGTGAAAAGGAAAAGTGAAGGAAAGCCAACCCTCGCTAAGGAAGAATAATTTTTCATTTGAAGTGCTTGAAGACTCCATATAATCAGCAAAAGGATCATGAAAGCCACAAAGAAAAACCTCTTCCTGTTGTTTTAGCTGAAGATCCAAAAGTCTCTGCATATCTTGTCGTTGATCATGGCTGCCATCTTCAGCTATCTGTAAATATGAACATGGTTGCATACTAACTTTATTGTTCATGATAGATTGTTCGTTGTTGTCTGTAGATCCAGGTTCAAGCGCAGTGCATGCAGGCTCATTGAGTTGTAGAGATGGTTGTTTGATGTCTTCTGTGGACTCAGGATGACTGATTTCTTCAAAATACTATTCTTCAGCACAATCTGATTCATAATTGTCATAAACCAGTTGGCTGCTCCTCAAGTCAACAAAAGGGATTTGCTCTTCTCCGTCAGAATACTTATCAAAGATAGGTGAGTCCAAAACTCCTTGGTCTTGTACAGAAAAATGAGCAATCTGGTGATCTTTCTCTTCACTCTTAGGTGAGAATATATCACGGGGAACTTTTTGAAGAGAAGGAGAAAGATCCTCTTCTACAATTGGTTCCTCTTTCAAATCAGAGACATCGGGTGCATAAGATACAGGGTATAATGCCTCTACCATGCAATCATTAGTACATTCATGAATCATATCTGGAAGACTTTCTTCTTGGAAAATAAAAAGAGAAAAAGTTTTGTTCATATTTTCATTAGAAGATCGAATTTCATCCTTACTTTCTCTTTCATCAATATCTTCACATAACTCATCACATGAAGAATACTCTACTTCCTACTGAATATAAAGCTTGTACTTTTCACAACATTCTTCAAAAAGGATTTCAGCTGGGTAACTCTTCTCGAAATGTGAATTAAAAACCATGTGAAAATCCTTCAAGGAATGGATACTAGCAGTAGGAAGGGATTGACACCATTCACGAGCATAGCCTTCTAAGGAAAATTTGAACATCTTAATTAAGACATCCTCATGAACAAAACCATGCTCAAGCATACATTT
>SNQJ01S0091631.1:0-11335 GCA_010110895.2 Picea sitchensis | reverse complement strand
TTTCCCCTCATGAAATCCAACTTTAATCTGGGCCAACAACTGGTCATCAGTATGCAGCTTGAGATCATCCTTGGTCTGTCTAGATTCAGTCAACAGGCTAACAAAAACATCCTCGAAAATATCAATTAGCTGATAATCAGTACGAGTAACATGAGGGACATCAAATTTGTGTGAATGACCTCATTTGTTGTGTACTATATGAGGAGGCTCTCGATCATTTTCCTTTATCTTTGCTTCAACTGCTTGCGGCTTCATGGTATTTGCAGGGTTTCTTGGTGTTTCTTCAATGATGGACAACTTTGACATCCTTGCCCTTGGGTAAGGGTACCTAAGGCTTTGTGCCTTTTCTAATTGTGAACACATTACCCTGTCGGGTCACAAACTCCTGACCAACGACATCTTGCACATGAATAATCGCAGAGCTACCCTTATGTGTTTCTCTATTTTTAATGATTCAAACACGACCTCTGTTGTGACCTTCGGTAACATATTCCAACATCAAACTTTAATGTGCGCCCATCATATGTGTTGAGTTAAGAGATACCCTTATCTCCAAATTGCACAGAATGAACCTTGCAAAGTTTATAATTTGCTTCTTCATCCTTGAATGAATGCAAACGAAAGCGACCCTTTGCATCATAAAGAAGCCTAAAATTCTCATTTTGTTTCTACAATAGACCGGACATCCATAAACCCTACAGGGTAGCATTTGTCTATCCACACTTTTCTATCAACAAAAATAAGTCTATGCATTACAATGGCTATGACTTCACGATATGTGAGAGCATATTTTAGCCTGTTAAGGGCATAAATGCTCCTGATGCTAGCTGTCTCAATGCCTGAGATTACCTAGAGGCTCCCTCCTCATGGCCTTGTATGGGCATATGAGTTTAACGCTGGATTTCCCATGTGGTCTTGACTCGTGGCTTTGCATAACAACCTGATGCCTTCGACCTGCAAAACAAACCATAGACCAAACTATGTTGCACCTTTAGACAACTGTGCATGTATCTTCTTCTTGCAAATCAGATCTTTGGAATCTGTAATTTTGGGCATGATTTACCTCAATCTATGCAACACTGGATAACTAAATCGACCTCTACACAATGTTTTGACACTTGGCTCTTAGCTGGCGTTTGATGACTTATATGTTGTGTGGCATATAGACTTGACTTTTCGACTTGGCATGTAGACTTTGGATAGGCATTTAAACTGATTTGGTCAACGAACTTGATTTATGGCTTGATTAATGACTTTGTCTTTCTTTTGTGTGTCGACACATAGCATGACTCATGGATTCAACTTTAGTGTATCTAACATAAGAATGGCTTGTGTTTTTAATTCGTGGCTTGGATTTGTTGTTTCAATTCATGGAATGGATATGACTACTGAAAGATCTGGGTGAGTCACAACCCAAAACCATGAGGGTACCCCTCTAATGTTGCGACTATTCTCCATTTGGAAATTAGTTTGATGCGTTCACTGTTACATCTGACCAGAACATCTGTAGACTACCTCGACTTCTATGTGTCTCAACGCTCTTGTAGACAAATCCTTGACACCTCCATACCATATGATTGGTGATGATATCCAAACTATGAACAACACTTGGCATTCATGCTTCTCTTAGAAATCTTATTGGAATTTTCTTTTAATATAACAAACTATATTCCACACGAACCAGAAGAATAACATGTATGTCAATGGTTTTAACATATATCAATGTGTAGTGCACTAAGAGCGTCCTATCATATTGGCAGGTATTGTTCGACCTCATTGCCCGATAGGTTTAATGGGAGATTGGCCAATATTTTTGCCAAACCTTTTGCCTAAATGAACATGGAGTCTGTAACAAAAAATTTGAAAGTAAAGCAACAAACTAGTAATATAAGCCACAGTTTTACTCAAGTAACATAAGCAATCTAGATATGCCCCGAAGACGAACATGGTGAAAAATTCGAGGATTTTTTGGGAGGTGAGATGATGTTTTATGATGGCATTGAGAGAATGTCACTATTCCAGGAGCGTGACTGTCGTAACCAAAAGTCCAAAATTTAACACTGTAAACTGAGTACTAGCAGGCATGATGGCATGTGATTGGATAAAGATCTATTCATTAGTCCAACTTAGATTTAGGACAAAGAAAAAAAAGTGGTAAGGGAAGTAAGATGCCTACATTTCATAGGTTTTGGAAGGTGTCCACCAATGTCTAGTATTGAAAATCAGTAAATTTTGTTTCCATTTGCTTCATAAACTAACCGCTTATCAACTACACCATGCATAAGAAGGAAAATAAGAGACTCCCATTGTTTTTTAGCCATGGAATCTCCAACAAACACAACATGCAAACCTTGCAATGTTTTTAGGATATCAGGTGCATTAAACCTTGGTATATCACAACTCGTGGGTTTCCATCTCCATTTTAGGTAGTCTATGCTTACATCATGTAACACACCCATATGTGTGTGTGTGTGTGTGTGTGTGTGTGTGTGTGTGTGTGTGTGTGTGTGTGTGTGAAGGCTAAAATCAGATCTAAAAGGAGACACAAAAATATGCATTTGTTGATCTCATAATTAAATTGTAAGAGAATATTTATATGCGTGTACAAACATGTCTACAACGATCAATTAAACCTAAACAATAACACCTATTGTCCTTGCTAATTGTTGTTTCATTGCTAAAAACAATGTGTTTGAATTGGCTCTAGCCTAATACTCTAGAAATGTTAAATTGGAAGAGATGTATCTCTGCTCAAATTCCCTTACCAAGATGAAATTCAAGACAACAAGGGTTAAGATAGTTCTGCAAAAATATCTCTACTCATCTCAAGGAGAAAAACATAAGGATATAAAGGACAATCTCATTGAAACCATATCGTCAAAATCACTATAATTTTATATGCCCCATTCTGAGAGATAAAAAGATATAATGAAGAAGACAATTTCAATGCAAAAGGTTTTTTACCTTGATATAATTATGCGTCCCTATAGAATGAATAACTAAAGCATTCACAATAAACACAATCCTTTATAAAAACTAAAATTGTGATTGTATTTATTCAAGTTTCACAATTCAGACATGGCAAAGGTCTGATGAAGGCAACTATGATATTGCCAACACAAATTTTATACATATTCCCATGTATATCATTGGCACAATGGCACGTGATTGGATAAAGATCTATTCATTAGTCCAACTTAGATTTAGGGAAAAGAAAAAAATGTGGTAAGGGAAGTAAGATTCCTACATTTCATAGGTTTTGGAAGGTGTCCACCAATGTCCAGTATTGAAAATCAGTAAATTTTGTTTCCATTTGCTTCATAAACTAACTGCTTATCAACTACACATGCATAAGAAGGAAAATAAGAGACTCCCATTGTTTTTTGGCCATGGAATCTCCAACAAACACAACATGCAAACCTTGCAATGTTTTTAGGATTTCAGGTGCATTAAACCTTGGTATATCACAACTCGTGGGTTTCCATCTCCATTTCAAGTAGTCTTTATCTTTCTGACCATTGTTCTGACAGCTCAAACCCAGTTTTTCAAAAGGACATGCAAAGGTAGTGTACAAAGGACATGTACTATCATGAACCCATTTCCCATTGAAAATGTCACGGTTGTTTGAACCATACCCTTGAAATGACATGGTTGACTCCCACATCGAGTTGGATAAAAGAAGTAAACCCCTCGCCAAAAATTGTGAATAAAAAAAAATCAATGGCATGTGATGATTATGCAATAATCACAAGACATGTCATTATAGACTATTGATTTTCCGTGTATTTTTACCGTCCAGAAACATTTATGTTTACTGGCTGGTAATTGACAAAGAGGCATTCTACACAAAACATGAAAATTTTGCACTATGATCAATAGCATCAACCTCCTTGTATATTACACTTGACGCTTGTCAACAAAACATTAATTTGTATGCACAGAATAAATTAACACAACAAATGTTGTGACAAAGTGATTGTCTCTTTTATACAGCCTTGATTCCTCATTCCAAGCTTTTATTCAAGAAATTGTAGGTAAATGTAATCTTATGTGTTCTAGAATGGGGTGGATTCAATTGCAAATATGAGCACAATCCCAAATTTCAATTATTTTGATCGCTACTGTAGTTTATGGATTAGCTACACATGAAGATACAAGACATAAGATATGATCTAAATAACCCCCAAACCCATCTTACACAATGCCCAACGGAGGTGGGAAATAAACGCTCCACTAACTCAATTTACAACAAAAACCCTTTTTACATTATACAAAATAAACCATAAATCCACTAACACATAATGACCATAACTATGATAAAAACAATCAAAGTTGCCTTCATAAACAATTAGGGCCTAAGAGTCCCTCATCACTATTTGTTGACTTGTCCTAGAATCAACCAAATAAGACATGTGCAAACTAGAATCCAAATCACAACTATCGCAACAATCCACACCTAAAGAATCTACTCCTCTCTTCTCTTCTCGAGGTTTGACTTTAGGGCATCCCTATAGTCACACATCAAACATCAATCTGCAACCAGAAAAAGGTACATGAAGTGCATGGCAGGAAGAATACCAAGAAATATTACCCCGCCACAACTTTAGATCTACAAAAGTCATCTCGCCACAAAGTTTGAGTGTATAGGATTGTCTTTATCACCTAATAAATGTAATTGGAAAAGTACAATTGAACACACTAAACCCATGGTGTCACAAATCACCCATGCAAAATAGTTTATAATCAGTTACTAATCCCAACCAATGACCATTGATATACATATAAAACCATGACCTTGAGCCTAGGCCCTTTGAAACATTATCCTAATATGGTGCAACTACAACTAAGAAAATAACATCCCTTTACAACAACCAATCTTAGACTTATCCAACTCATAAGAATAATAAAACTTAATGGAAAACTCTAGTTGGGATCTTGCCACACAAGGTTGATCTACAATTCCTCCAAGGCTCTATATTGACAATTTCATTATCATGAATTCTCCCATAAATCAGTAGAGTGCATAAATAAGAAAATAAGTCAACAAGTCAAAGGAGAATAAAGCTTCTACAACCTTCTATGAGTCATTGATAGTCACTCAGCAACTATAAAGCACAATTATGGCATATGCATATAGACACTGAGAGAAAAGAGGAAGGTTGAAAGAAGAATAACTTTTGTGCAACCATCTATTCCGCAACTATCCACATGCAAAATGAAATGTTTCCACAAATCTACATAGTCATTCCACAACTCTTTGTGTAACCTGGCACATGTATTCAATCACCATTTGTTTTGCAACTACTCCATGCTATGCCAAACATCATCCACTCTCCGAAAAGTAAGATTTAGTGTTCAAGTGACCATGCCAAAGGCCACTGCCTATTAGATTACATGGGGAAATATCTATGCTATCACTAGGATTAGGTTGTGGTGACCATTCGTAGTGACATATATAGTAAGTAACACAACAAGTGGTCAGTAGTAATTTTCTTGTGTAGGAAATAAATTATATTGTTGTGTGAGAAATAAATGATATTAAAACGAAAACGCAGCTTCCATCAAACTCACGATATTGTTGTTGTCAAAACAACTAGGTGTAGCTTTGCAACTAACAACTAATATAACCATTCCTTTACACATTTAAAACATAATTTTGTAAACATGGGATGGTGTCTTGGTTCCAATGTTAATGTTGCAATAGCAAACTCATTCTACATAACTCAAGGAAACTATGCATCTTGTTGTTACTAGAGATTTATCTTGGTTGCAAAAGAGAAATGCCTAGCACATTTACAAGTAAATAATGATAACTAATCTCTTAGTCCTTTTGACCTTAGTTTTATTGAGCCTTCCAATAATTCAAAATCAGAAATAAGGAGACATGATCTCATTTATTAAATTATTTAAAATCTTAAAGAATGGATGGTAGATCTAAGAAAAACAAAATTGAATAGGTAAGTCGGGTATCCAATAATGATAAATCAAAACTTCCTCTTCAATAGAAGAATAACAATGGATTCACTTATATTGCCTATTAATTTTTTAAATATATCAAAACACAAGTCTTGTTTTGCAAATGGAAAAATAGCGGAAATATTTTTCTCTAATTTATACTTTAAAGTTGTTACAACAAAGCTAGTATTGAATTGTAGTACTTACAACATAAATGAACGTACTTGAAGAAGTAGGGTTAATGGTAACATATGGAACAAATCACAAGAAAGAACATAACTTAACAAGCAAAATCTCATAATCTCCTTATTTTTGTAACAAAAGATTTTTATTAAGAAATCTCCTATTACATTCAGGCCAAAAAGTCCTTCCTAAACATACATTTTCCCCTTTTATAACCCTACTCAAGGATCTAGCCTCGAGTCAAATCCTAACTCTAAAAATACTCAAACTGAATCTATTTTTTATATGATAAATCCAACAAAATCAAGGGTCTTCATGAAGTCTTTCGAATAGTTGGTGCTTTGTTTGTTATACATGGATGAAATTTGTTGATGGTTACCTCAATCCATGAAGATTTAGGACTTCCTCATAATCTTTAGTTGGGTTGGTTTTTTCTGTGATGTTGATGCTTTCAACAAAATCCTTTGATGCCTCTTTTGGAGATAAAATAACCTTAAATATGGAATAGTTCTTTGAGTGCTAATATTTTGCCTTCAAATTTGGAAGTGCTCGATTTATTTTGACCAAAAATATTTGTTTTAAAAAATGTGCTCTGTCTCTTGCAATCATCAAATGTTAAAAGTTTGCAAGGGGAAATGTTGGGAATGACCCTTTGACTATTCTAGAATTGGAATTTTGTTGTGACAACTGGGAATTGGTTTTATTACATGTGAGATGCTACCATAAATTCCTCATGTATTTCCTCTGTCGATGGATCCATATCTCTCGAATTTAGGACATTCAATTTCTTCATAAAGAATAAGCGTTGGTGGCTAGTGATCACATCTAACAATAATTAGCTACCTCTAATCGTATCCATCAAAGGCTAGTGATCACAAAAAATGAATAGTCAATGGGCTAGATAGAAATCTTCAACAATAATCATGACAAGTTAAAATATTACATGTCCTTTCTTGAGGTGTACAATGTAAAAATGAAGACCTCAACTAGACTAGGTCACTCCAGTTCTGAGGAAAAATAGTTCTTTATAGCTATGGTCTATGTGCTCACCCAAATATTCTTAACAAGTAGCCATAATTATATACTTTGAACTTCTTTCCTCAAACCACTACTTCACCACCGTTCATAAAAAGCATCTATAGTGTCATGTTTTTAATAAGTTCATTTCTGATCCAGGTGGATATCGGTGGACACCCACCTTTTCCAGCTCCCTCAAAACAATTTTCTAGAAATTTACTATTTTTATCATTGTTTAACTTCTGGGTCCATTTTGAGGGCCTAAGTGAAGGTTTTTCAGGATCGAGCTTCTCAATGATAGCCGAAGGCTCTGATTGAGCCCCAAAATGAATCTCCTCGACGATACCTTTGCAACGGGATATAATGCACCTAAAATAGAGATCTTATGCAAAAGTTACGACCCCAGGAAGTTGATGTACTAACTTACCCAAACGGGGCCCACCTGAATTTTGGCTATTCATCTCCTAGGGTTAGGTTTTTGGATGTCTAGGGTTTTTGGCATTCATGTTTATTGTAAAAAGGCCTCTAGAGACTCATTGTAATCATCTTCTTGCGAATGAGCACAACTGTCACATCTCTTCTCAGAGATAAGCCGCCACCATTCTAGCAAGCTTGTTTTCCACTGCATTTTACAGTTTCAACTTATTTCCTTATTGAATAGACAACCAATTTTATTGTATCTCTGTTATTCTGTGTTAATCATCTTTTAATAATTTGTATTCATTTTGTTCTGCTCATAAAATCTGCATCAATGGTATCAGAGCGGTCTTCTCCTTGTCGTCTTAATGCATGTACCCAATGAGGTCAGGGTACAAAGAATTGGGTCTCGAGCTTGTTTCTCTTGAGGACAAAAGTTATCGCACGCCCAAGCGAACTCTCATGGCAGGAGAAAAGAAAGATGACGGGATAATAGATCCTTTCAAACTGTTGCTTGAGGAAGCCCTCACGCAATAGAGGAACGAGATGATGGATAGTTTTGTGTAAATCCTTCGATGACTACCAACAGGCAACGCATCTTCCTTGAGCGGAGGCGCTGCCCCCTTCAAGGTACAAATCAACTTCGATATTCCTATATTTGAAGGTCAGATAGACGTAAATACTGTAGATAAGTGGTTGAATATACTAGAAGGGTATTTTTTTGTCCATAACTTTTCGAATAGAGAAAAGATTACGTTTTCACTCCTCAAAGTCGTTTCCCATTTCAAAGATTGGTGGGAAAATTTCTATGAGCAAAAGGAAACAAAGGAACCCTCATTATTTACAGTCACGACCACCTGAGAATCCTTCAGGGATGCTATTAAGGAACAACACTACCTTGTCGGAAGTTATGACGACTTGTATACCAAATGGACCACACTGCGGCAAGAAAGAGACCAAGCAGTGCCAGAGTTCACAAATATCTTCCATACCTTGTGCACCAAGTTGGGTATCAAAGATTTAGAGTGACATCTAGTGCTCAAGTATCGTGGTGCTCTGCATAGATACATCCAGACCGAAATGGAATTTATGGACATCTCATCCTTGGGCACAGCCTACCGATGTGTCGTCAAAATAGAGTAGAGGCTCAAACAAAAGACGTGACAATTTGGGCCTGGGAACCCCTCACAACAAAAGCCAAGAAGGGGTGACCCCAACCCACAGAATAAAGGACATAGCAAATATTGATAGTATCAGGACAACCAATTCAAGCTGCAAGAAAAGAAGGATACCGGAAAGACAAAAAAATATACTGGGAAGTGATGCGACTTCCATAAGATCCCTTGGCATAAAATTGTCGACGACTGCTCAAAGCAGTCACTAGTGGCCGAAGTGAAAGCCTCTGAATCAGATGTGAGTTTTGACTCTGAGTCAGAAACAAAGAGGGGAAGACAGATCATTGACACGGAACCTAGTGCCACCGTTGCTACCACCAAGCTCCAACTTGGTGAACCAGACGAGCCAAAAGAAGTTGAGCGCCTCTTCCATTCACATATGTGGGTAAAAGGCACCCCACTGCACTTCGTCATTGATAGTGGTAGCCAGAAGAACCTCATCTCAGCAGAGGTCATCAAGCAGTTGGCCCTACCGACAACGTCGCACCCACAACCCTACACCATTGGATGGCTCCACTAAGGAAGCAATATTTGTGTCATCCAACAGTGTCGATTGTCGTACGACATCAAGCCCTTCAAAGACGAGGTATTGTGTGATGTTGCTCCTCTCAAAGTTTGTAATGTTATTTTGGGACAACCTTATTTATGGAAACGTCATGTTGTATATGAGTCTAGGCCTCGTAGTGTTATTATTACATTGAACAAGAAATTGTACAGGATACCCGAGGCAATCCCTCCTAGTGATATTTCCTTGATCTTTGCCAAGCAATGCAGGAAGGTCATCTCTCAGACCGAAAAATTTGTCTTCTTCGTGATTCACTGTCAGAGTGAAAAAAACATCACAGCCACATCCAGAGCCTCCATGACCGATCTCTTCACACAACAGAAGCAAATGGATAAGGTCGTGGAAGAATACTCAGATATCTTCTCCTCTCCTACTGGGGTACCTATGCATTGACAAGTCAAGCATCCCATCGATCTGACCCCAGGTGCACCGCTACCTAATGGGCCAGTCTACCTCTTCTCTCTGTTAGAAAATGGGGAGATGAAGAGGTAGATCCAAGAACTGCTCCACAAGGGGCACATACGTCCCATCTCATTGCTTTTTGGGAGCCCAATAATGTTGGTGCAGAAGAAATATGGGACCTAGCAACTCTGCCTTGATTATCGGGCCCTGAATAAAATCACAGTCTGAAACCGGTACCTAATTCCTCAAATCGATGAACTCCTTAATCATCTCACGGGAGCCAAATACTTCAGTAAGATTGATCTGAATTATGGCTACCACCAGGTCCCAATAGAACAGATAGATGTATGGAAGACCACCTTCAAGTCAAAAGAAGGTCTTTTTGAATGGTTGGTCATGCCCTTTGGTTTAAAAAATGCTCCAACAACTTTTATGAGCATGATGGACGTAATCCTATGACCTTTCACTGATACTTTTGTAGTGGTGTATTTGGATGGCATCCTCATCTACAACAAGACTGGGTGGAACACTTACAGCATATTCAGTAGGTTTTGCACACCCTACGACAACAAAAACTATATGCAAACTTGGAAAAATGCTCCTTCGGCATGGACAGGGTCCATTACTTAGGATACATCATTGATCGACATGATGTGCATGTGGATCCAGCCAAGATACAAGTCATCCATGACTGGCCAGCCCCAATGACACTCACTGAACTTCAGAGCTTCTTGGGCCTCGCCAATTTTTATCACAGGTTCATATTGGGTTTCTCTCATATCGCATGGGCCCTCAGCCGAGTAACCAAGGGTGGCGGTAAGGAAAAATTTGTGTGGGACCTGTCCCAATAACAAGCCTTCGATGAATTGAAGAAGCATTTGTGATCATCCCCAATACTTTCATTACCGAACCTGCAACATCCCTTTGATATCGAGACAGATGCTTCAGACTATGTTGTAGGCGTTTTTCTCACTCAACACGACCACCCCGTGGCATATCATAGTGAGACACTATTAGATGTTGTCTATAAGTACCCTACTGACGAAAAATAAATGTACTCCAGTGTGCAAGCCTGCCGCTAGTGGAGACATTACATTCTTGGGAAGGAGATAGTCATCCACATTGATCACAAGCCACTATAGTTCATGCAGACCTAAGGAAAATTGCAGAATGACCACCATCAGAAGTGGTCCACATACTTACAACAGTTCCACCTCAACATCAAGTATAAAACAGGAAGTACCAACCGAGTTGTTGATTTCCTCATTTGGCCACAATGCTAGACTCTTGCAGCCACAGGACCTCTGGATGGCCCCACCTCTACGAGACAAACCCTGACTTCTCCACCAACTACCAAATGTTGGGTGCCAACTCAGTGGTCACTAATTTCCATCTTCAATATGGGTTGTTGTGTCATTTGGGCCATCTCTGTGTTCCATCAAGTGAGCACACAAATTTGATTTGGGAAGCTCACTACAGTTGGGTGGAAGGACACTTTGGCATTGAAAAGACAGTGGAAGTGCTACATAAACATTTCTATTGGCCCAAACTTCGATAGGATGTCGACAAGTATATAATTTCCTGCACCGCCTGTGTTATTGCCAAACCGACCACTAAGAAA
>SNQJ01S0091630.1:36611-56820 GCA_010110895.2 Picea sitchensis | reverse complement strand
CACTGCCCACAGACCCTCATTCCCCACATGCATGTTCCACCCCAGGAGAGTGCACCTTCTCTGTCACCTGGACAGTCCTGCGGCTACCATTCTCCCTTACCTTGGGTTACAGGAACAGACCGGACCAGAATTCTCTGGGTTCTGTGGCAGCTACAGGGTTCCTTCCAGGAGCTCTCTCCTTCCTCCGTGCACTCTCTCACCTGGAGGGAGTCGCTCACAGGCCCACAAGCCTCACGCAGTCCATAACTACATGCCATAACAAACATAGGGAAAATAGACACAGGCTTCCCAAGAACCAGTTCAATAGTCACAGGATGTTCTCTCGGTCAGGATTTCAGAATAGGGCTCCATGCACAAGCTCGCTCAGCTTTTCCTGGGCAAACATAGACTCTTCCCCAAAATTGACATGGACATTTCATTCAAGGAATGCACACACTGGTTTTCTCTCATAGACAGACTCCACGTCTCTGAACAAGGGTAAACATGCATTCTTCAGCACACAACACAGGCTTCCCCTCTGTAATAGACATACATGAGGTCTCTTGCAGACTAGCTCCTACGGTTACTGCTCAGGGTAGTCGGGTCAAATGGAATGCGAGAGATCTCCCCCCCATAGCTATTCCTTTTTGTTTTATTTGCATGTGTTAGGGTGGACATTTGTCACCCTGGGAACTGCATGCATTCCATCCGCATGCCTCCTTGTACACGCCTTTCCTTTTTTCTAGGAACTTAGGATAAAATAATATGCACATGGCTTTTTAGAAAATAATATCAAAATATTATTCCAGGCCTAAGCCCCTAGGCTCAACACTCAGCCCCTTTCCCACCTTCCAGCCCCTAGTTCCTTGCCCACTCTGTGGACGCTCAGTCCCCCCTCACTCATTCATCGTGGTCAGTCTGCACTGACGGTGTTTATATTTTATTAATCGATCTGCATACATACAAGTACATCAGCAGGCTCCTGGCCTTCAACACTTAGACTCCCTGGCCTAACAAACACATAAGCCTTCCAGCTTATACAAAACTTGGCTCACTAGCCTATAGAAGACATTTACAATTCATTGCATATATCATGATCTGTAACAGAGCTCGGCCTTGGGGACACTACATAAGATCTCGTGAATGTCGGTGAAAATGTATCTTTGCAACCAATCCTCAGTACTCAGCTTAGGGTTCTTTTTTTGGGCTTCAGTGAAGTCCCTGTCTTGATATTCTATCCACTTTTGAATCTCTGTCTTCAATGGGAAACACCTTCACATTCCCTTAAGAATATTCTAGTCCCGGCAACAGAACCATTTGTTGGCACAGGGGCAGGCCCGAGGTTCACTCTAAGAGTGCACCAATAAGCCCTAGCTACTGGCCCTTTTGGAAACACCTACGAAGCAAATGTAGTCTCACCCGAAGCAACTATGGGGGGGGGGTTTAAGAACAGGGATGTCTACAACCAAGGGAATATCAAGTGGTTCTATTACAACAACAATACATCATACATCTATCATTCAACTAACTAGATCCATCCTTCACAGATTTAGATTTGATCTACTACAATAAAGCAGGTAACAACATAACAACGACAGAGATCAAAGTATCAATCACACACATAATAATAGATGTGTGTGGTTCACCCTATCTCTAGGGATACGTCCATAGAACTATGCTTATGATTTATTAAAGTAAATATTATAGTTCTTATCTACGCTCTTAGCTAGTAGATCTTCTTTCTCTTCTCTCTCTCTCTCGCCTTCCTGCGCACCCAACTGCAGGACTTATTCTTCACACACAACAAAAGATCTTACAATACCAGAAGGCTCTCTCTCTCAATGCTTCTCTCTCATAATACAATGATCTCTCTCCTCAATAGATCTCATAACACTATCGTACCAAAAACCTCTAGTAACCTCTTGACCCAAGTCCTCTTTACCTTTACTTATACATTACAATAACTCACCAACAGCCTTAGGCCAAAACCTAGTTGTCGAAACCATAAATACCAAAACCCTAGGTCAACTTGATCCACTTTTTTCGAGCTTCGCCAGCCTGTCTTTCCTTCCTTCTTGCGCGGTGCTCCAAAGTATCCAACGGTCATTTTCTTGAGTTGTCCTCGATCCCTCTTCCTTTCTGATCTGTCATACTCGATCTTCTCATCCAATGTCTTTATTTTCCATACCTTGCTCCATCTTATTTTCTCTTTTGCTTACTTCGACCTAGTGACAGTCACTAAGTCTCCCGCAAAGATTTCTTTTTACCTTTTCTCCCTTGTTCTCTGCTTCCTTCCATAACCAAAGGCCAACAAAGAGCTTGGGTGCTGACTAGTTTTGGAAGCCTAGTAAAAATTTGGAACTGTCCTTGTGGATTCATGTCCCTGGCTTGGGGGTGACATTGTTGTTGAGTTTTGGAACAGTAGTGTCTATGGTTGGGTGGAACATCCCTACTCTTCAGCCAGTTGGTGTCATATTTCATAAATATAAGTTTTCTCTATTATGGTATCAATTGCATGTTTATGAATGTATTTCCACTGTATATTTAATTATCATTTAATTGAATCTTTAGACTATGAATGCTTGCTGACTACTATTGTGCATGTTGTTAAATTCTTTCCTTTTATGCATCCTTAAATTTTAAAAAGGTATCGGTAAGAGAAAGAAGTCCAAGGGCGGGCTTGCAGGTAGTGTATGCCAGCCTATGGGTGGCTGGCTATGTTACATTTTGGTATTAGAGCTTCTGGTTGAAGCATCGGGTTGGTATGGGCCAGGTTTGTTGGTCAGAGTCTCGTGGTCAAGATCGAACTCTAACCTTGAAGTTGAAAATATCAGGAGGAATGGCGGTGCAGAATATACGCAGGAGATAGAACGTCAAAGACACATGTAAGGGGTTCAAAGGATCATGACCGTCCCCTTCGAATTCGGGAGCGATCGCCACTATAGGATCGAGAGATATCTAGGATCGTTGGATCATAGGATAGGCAAATAGGGGTTGTTCGATGAAAAGGAAGCAAGGGTTAAGGTCACAACTGTCGGATCCCAGTGGAGAGTAATATAAATAGACAGGAGGCATTGCGGGGAAACAAGTTGCATGAGAGATAATTTCCAAAGGTGGTCCTGCAATACAAACCATGGTTTCCTCAAGGGGTTACATGTTAGCATCAGAGAGAATTGCGGAGCGAAAAGAAGGTTACTCCAAACCGTCGATGCATGCCCCCTCAAATTGAAAGGCATGCAGTGATGTGATATGTTAGGGCTCGAACATCAAAACTCTGTATAGTCGAAGTAGATCATGTTCATCCATCACCAAGAGGTATGTGTTAGCATATCAGTAACTCCAGAGGAATCTGTTCGAGAGGTTTTCAGTTGAGATTTGGAACTACTGAAGCCCATAGAGACAGAGAGCCAAAGTAAATCCTAATCATCGGATCATCCGAAATAGACCTCAAGCGTCGAATCACCTGAGGTGAATTTGGGTCACCTGATCTAGAAGAGAAGTGGCGTAAATCTATGGATTTCAGGAGAAGATCCAAAGTAATCCTTAACCATCCGATTCAAGATGACACATGGCAGAATCCTATGTACTTCGAGGGGTTTGAAGTTTGAGATTTCTAAAAACTGAAGACTTGAAAAGATATCAACCATTTATCTGTCAAGAGCCATGCGTCACCAGATCTAGGGCTTTGGATAAAAGCCAGTGGGGTCAGATAAGTTTTTAAATTTTATATTTCCGAAGTTCGAAGACCTGAAGTAAGCCTCAATCATCATATTAAGGAGGACACCCGATGCATATTCGTGGACTTTGGGTGAAGACCCAAAGTGAATCTTAGTTGTCCAATCTAGGAGGACACATGGAAATATATTGGCTAGTTCAAAAATGCAGAGTTCAGGAGAATTGGAAGTGTGCTAGTATGGAAACTCTCGAAGTCCCGAAGCTTGAAGAGCTAAAGTGATGGGGAACGATGACGTCACCAGGAGGTGATGTGGACCCCATAATTTCTGAAATGACGTGGCTTGTGGATTTCACCTAGGATGACGTGGACACATGGAATGTGTGCCACATGTCAATAAGTTTTGAGCATTTTAAGTATTGAAAATTCATTTAGAACATGACACGTGTCACCCACCTGATTGGGCCATGTGTCCACTTCCAATATTTCACCATGTGGTGACAGATTGTTCAGTCCAGAGTCTGGGCACTCCAAAGGGGAAAGATGTAACAGGTTGCATTGGGTTGAAAACTCTCGAATGTCAGAGTACATATCGATCATTGATTCTAGAATACACATGTCGAAGGATCATCAACTTCGGGTGAAAGCACTCCAGGAGAAAGTGCAGGAGGAAAGTTTGAAACTTATGAAGCCTTAAGAGCCGAAGTGATTCATAGTCACTGATCTGTGGGAGAACACCTATCAATATATCATGAACTCTGGGTAAGAGCATTCTGGGAGGAGGCAAGAGGGGAAATTTGAGACCCCCGAAGTGCTTATTCCCGAAGTGGATCTTGATCATTGATCATGAAAGAGAATGAGGACTGTTGATTCGGTCTGGGGTGAAATTTTTGAAGTCCTGAAGCTTTGGAAAAATGCTTTTTCAGCTAAGTATAGGGCCATGGCCATGGTCATATGAAGAGTTGAGGGAAGGAGGGATAAGGGATGAATTGGTTGTCTTCAAGAAGGAAAAGTGATAAGGAAGGATTTAGCTACGGTTTCTAGTCGCGGTCACCTGGGACAATGGTTTGAAGGAAGTGTCTATGCAGGATTAGGTTCTGTATCGACCAAGGATAACAAGAGACTATTATTTTCAGAGAATGGATATATGATCTCCATGAACAAAAAAAGAAAGAGACCTATAGCATGTTTTGAGAATTTTGTTTATCATATGCATAATTATAACAAAATGGTCGCTTGCACATTTTGCAAAATTAAGGGGCTTAAGCACATCAACTCAAGATGCGTATTGAGAAAATAGAAGAAGGTGAGGGAGCCTCCAATTAGGATAAATAGGTCAAAGGCCATAATACTAGAGTTGGTAATGCAAAGATAGAGTCCAATCGATGCAAGGGAAAAGGAGAGCAGGAAATGTTACTAGAAAAGGTAAGAATCCTGAATATGGAGATACAGAGCTACAAATAAGACAACGAGAGACTGATGAGAGAGAAAAGTCAGATAAATGCTCGAGTGTTGTAGTTCTTAAATCAGTTGCAGAGACAAATGAATAAGGGATCAAAATCAAGACAAGAGGAAGAAGGTAGGTGCCATGAAATAAGGAATGATCATGGAAGAGTTGGTTATTCCAGAAGTGCTAGAATAGCTCATGGACACCACTAACCTCCTTACTTAGAAGGAAATTTTTATGCAGTGGATGATCCTGTAAGTAGTCCAGAGGTGTCTCCTGTCAGACACCAAAGAAGGAAACAAGAGGTAGATAGTTTTCAAGGAGTGTTGAGGAAGCTCAAGCCACCTTCCTTCGATGGTGAAAGAGAAAGGGAAGATGATTTTGAAGCATGGTTTCTTGGACTNAGTCCAGAGGTGTCTCCTGTCAGACACCAAAGAAGGAAACAAGAGGTAGATAGTTTTCAAGGAGTGTTGAGGAAGCTCAAGCCACCTTCCTTCGATGGTGAAAGAGAAAGGGAAGATGATTTTGAAGCATGGTTTCTTGGACTCCATTTATATTTTTAGTTGCATAACTATTCATCGAACCTGGACGCTATGATTGCCACCTACCATTTACACGGTTAAGATGCAATGTGGTGGGACCAATTGAAGAAAGTGGAGCACATTAATGAGAGTAGGATCACTTGGAAGCAGTTCAAGAAGTACTTACAGAAGGAGTACCTCTCAGAGAATTTGTATGACAAGAAAATGCAGGAGTTCTTTGAACTTAGATTGGGAAGCATGACTATGGCATAGTACGAAAAGAAGTTCTTGGAATTGTTAAGGTATGTCAGGTTCATTGGTGATGCGAAAGTGAAAATAAAGAGATTTATAAGTGGACTGCCAACCTTTTATAAGGGAAAGATCAAGTATGATGAACCCAATACCTTGACTAAGGCCATCAGGAAGGCTAAATACTTGTATGAGAAAGGCTAGGGAAGAGAATCCCTGTAAAAATATTGGAAGGACAAGAAAAATGAAAAGTCCGATCAGAGGAGGAAAGGATTCAAACCTCCCTTCAATAGGAATGGGCCTAATAGAAATCATCAAGATTAGTATGCTAAGGGGGAATTTAAAGAAGGCATATTCCTTGGGAAAAAGGGGAAGACCACCAATCCAATGTTGGGGATGCAAGGAAGATCACATGTATAAGGATTTCCCACACATAAAGGATAGAGTGAAGACTGTGCACAACATCCAAGAGGCTACAATAGTTGAAGATATGGGAAGAATCTATGTAGCTTTAGATGATCGACAAGTAGAGTACCAGTCCAATATGATCGAGGTGGAAGGTAAGATCATAAATCAACCCGTAGCTATTTTGATTGATTCAGGAAAAAGTCATTGCTACATTCATCCTAAGATAGTGGATAGATTAAATTTAGAGAAACGTAAACATGGAAAAGAAAGTTTGGTCCAGTTATCCACTGGAACCAAAAGAAGAATCCATGATATGGTCATAAGTTGTTCCATAAGTCTTATTGGTGTGAATACTAGTATTGATATAAATATCATACCATTGGGGTCTTATGATATTATGATTGGAATGGATTGGTTGGAAAAGAATCATGTTGTCCTAGATTTTCATAACAAGACATTTACCTGTCTTGATGGAAATGGAAAACAGAGCATTGTGAAAGGAATTCCAAGACCCATCTATATAAGGGAGATTTCAGCCTTACAGCTAAAAAGATGTTTTAGGAAAGGATGTCAATTGTATGCAGCTCACGTGGAAGAGCCACATAGTATGAAGGGGCTGAGCCTCAAAGATTTCTCGGTACTATAAGAATTTGAAGATGTATTCCAAGAAATACCCAGATTGCCACCAAGAAGGGAGATAGATTTCTCAATTGATTTAGTGCTAGGAGTTTCCCTGGTGTCAAGAACACCTTACAAAATGAGCACACCATAGTTAAAAGAATTACAAATACAGTTGGAGGAATTGTTGAAGAAAGGGTACATACATCCAAGTGTTTCACCTTGGGGAGCACCAGTACCTTTTTTCAAAAAGAAGGATGGAACCTTGAGGTTGTGTATTGACTTTCAACAGCTGAACAATTACACTATAAATAAAAAGTATCCTCTATCCCGAGTTGATGACCTCTTTGATCAGCTAAGAGGAGCAAAGATATTTTCAAAAATTGACCTAAGGGTAGGATACCATCAGGTAAGAATCAAGGAAGAAGACATTCATAAGATGACCTTTAGGACCAAGTATGGGCATTATGAATTTTTAGTGGTGCCATTTGGACTGACCAATGCACCAATTTTCTTCATGTGCTTAATGAATGGCATATTCAGAAATTATTTGGATAAGTTTGTCATAGTATTTTTGGATGACATACTTATTTATTCTAAGTATGAAGAGGAGCATGAAAATCACTTAAGACTGATGTTGCAAGTACTGAGAGAACATTAGTTGTATGCCAAGTTGAGTAAGTGTTATTTTTATCAAAAGCAGATCCATTACTTGGGAAACATTATTTCAGAGCAAGGCATAGTAGTAGATCCAAAGAAGATCGAAGCCATTAGAGGATGGCCAACAACCAGAAATGTGTTAGACATCAGATCTTTTATGGGATTAGTTGGGCACTACAGAAGGTTCATAGTATGGTTCTGTAAGATTGTTCATCCCATCACTTTGCAAAAGAAGGGAACTAAATTTGAATGGACACTCAAGTGTGAAAAGAATTTTAATCTGTTGAAGGAATTACTTACTAGTGCACCTGTGTTAAAGATTGTTGACCCAAATGAAAGTTTTGTGGTATGTATAGATGCATGTAAGGAAGGACTTGGGGGATTCCTCATGCAAAATGGATATGTCATTGGATATGAGTCCAGAAAGATTAAGGAACATGAGGGGAACCATGCCACGCATGACTTGGAACATGCTTCCATTGTTCACACCTTGAGGATGTGGAGGCATTATCTCACGGGGAAGAAATTTGAATTAAGGACAGACCACATTGGCTTGAATTATATTTTTGAACAACCGACCTTGAATGCCAAGAAAACAAGATGGATGTAATTTCTAAGTGAATATGACTTCAATTTCAAGCATATCAAGGGAAAGGAGAATAAATTTGTTGATGCACTTAGTAGAAGAGTGCATCTCATGCATGCTACTGTTGTCAGTATGCATCAGTCATACTTGAAGAACAAAATTTTAGATGGTCTTGTTATAGACCAACATTACCTGCAAGTAAAGGAAAAATTACAGCAAGGAGATGTACAACAAAAAATAAAGGAGTATGAGATAAAGAAAGACAGATTACTCATGCATACAAATAGAATCTATGTTCCTAGTTCTAGAGAACTAAGGAATTTGGTACTAAAGGAAATGCATGATGTCTCTTATGCAGGACATCCTGGTTACTAGAAAATGATTTCAGCAATAAGAAGCCAGTTATTTTGGCCAGAAATGAAGAAGGATGTTGTTGATTACATCACTCGATGTATGGAATGTCAGAAGGTGAAGGCTGAGCATAGGCACCCAGTGGATTTGTTGCAGCCATTGCCAATTCTGAAGAAGAAATGGGAGGTGCTCACCATGGATTTCATCACAAGATTACCCAGAATGAATAAGAAACATGATTTGATCATGGTGGTGGTTGAAAAATTAACAAAGGTTGCTCATTTTGTGCTTGTGAAGACAACGCATACAACGACTAATATTGCATAAATTTCCATGAAGGAAATTGCTAGGTTGCATGGTATACCTAGGACAATCATCTCGAATAGAGATACAAAGTTTACCTCCAATTTCTGGAGGGTATTGTTTAAAGGATTTGGCACAAATATAAACTTTATCGCAACATATCATCCCTAGATAGATGGGAAGACACAAAGAGTCAATCGAATAATTGAAGACATGATGAGAATGTACGTGATGGATAAGCCACCTAAGTGGGAATATTACTTACACTTGGTTGAGTTTGCATGTAATAATGGGTATCAATATTCATTGATAATGAGCCCATTTTAAGCCTTGTACGGTAGGAAATGTGATACTCCAATAAGCTGGGACAACCCAACAAATAGAGTGGTACTTAGGTCAGAGTTGCTCAAGGACATGGAAGACCAGGTGATCGAGATCAAGCAGAATTTAAAGGCAGCTTAGGATATACATAAAGTTTATGCAGACAATAACATGATAGCTAGAGAATTTAAATTAGGGGAGCATTTACTTTTGAAAGTGAAGCCCAAGAAAATCTCTTTGAAATTGGGCAGTTGTACAAAGCTGGTAACCAGATTTTGTGGTCCATTTGAAATATTAGATAGAATAGGGCCAATTGCATACATGCTTGCATTGCCTGCTTCCATGAATGTGAATAATGTATTTCATGTCTCTTTACTAAATAAATATGTACATGATCCTAACCATGTTATTGATTCGCATCTGATTCAAGTAGAGACAGAGGGATATTTTCAGGTTCAGCCAGTGCGGGTATTGGACGGAAAATTCAAAATGCTCCAGAATCGAGTTATAGAGATGTTAAAAGTTCAGTGGACCTGCTACGGTCCTGAAGATGCTACCTGGGAGCATGAAGATGCCTTGTAGTCAGAGTACCCACAACTTTTTGAATAAATTTGAGATTTTGATCTCTATTTTGTATATGCACTGATGACAGTGCCAAAATAAGGGGGAGGGGATGTAACACCCCAGGTTTTGAGCCCCCATTTTAAATAATGTATTGTTACAATGCTGAGAGGCTAGAGTTCCCAAAGAATTATTAAAAGGCTAGTCTACCCAAGACATGTAATGTGTTTATCATTATTAATAACAAATACATGGTTGGCTGCTAGACGGGCTAGGACTAGAGTTATAGGGGGATTTGATTCCACAAGAGAGGGGGATTGAGGGGCTAAGTGTTTATTCGTATGTTAATTACCATTTTTTCCTAAGGGGGGGCATCGGTTACGTGATCTTCTTGGGGAAGGCCAGGAGGTTCTTGATTTCCCCACGAGATTACTTAAACTCACCTTTGGTCTGATGGGGGGGTTCAACTGGTGGATTGTTCATTGATTCCCTTTACATTCATTCATTTCCCTCACACACTTTCATGAACCCACTTACCCATTCCTTGATCCATCCTTATCCGCATATTGTCTTGGGAAAGGGACCCGAACTGCCGAAGAATTAGCCATGGGATAGTTGGTTGTAGTGGTTGCTGGTGTGATCCAGCCATGACTTGAGTCCCACATGTCTGAGATACATTGGCCTGTGTCCAGCGTTGCCATAGCTGTGAGTCTTGAGATTTCCAGCATTGATATTCTAGACTAGTTGCACTGGAGCCCGAACAAGGAGAAGGACTTTCTGAGGGACTGCGTGGCAGAGAAGGGTGGAGGTTCGTTCTCTTGGGTGGTGTAAGCTAGGTAGAAGAGAGTTGGGTACTTGGATTGTTGTGAGAGTTGGGAAGCCTGTGAGAGCTTCTGTGTTGAATTATTTGGGAAGTAAAGTAACACTTTGGAACTTTCCTTGTGGATTCATAGCCCTAGCTTGGGGGTGATGTTGTTGTTGAGTTTTGGAATAGTAGTGTCTATGGTTGGGTGGAACGTCCTTGGTTTGCATCCAGTTGGTGTCATATTTCATAAAGATAACTACTCTCTGTTATGGTATCAATTACATGTTTATGAATGTATTTCCATTGTATATTTAATTATCATTTAATTGAATCTTTAGACTATGCATGATTGTTGACTACTGTTGTGCATGTCGTTAAAGTCTTTCCTTTTATGCATCCTTAATTTTTAAAAAGGTATCGATAAGAGAAATAAGCCCAAGGGCGGGTTTGCAGGTAGCGTACCCTAGCTTGTGGGTGGTTGGGTATGTTGCAGAGATGGAAAAATACAAACCTAACCCTTATGTTAGAAATCCAAATCAATTCAAGAGAAACCTCAACACAAATCCTCAATTTCAATAAAGACCTCTTAAGAACGAAGATAAAAAAAATCAATCTTCTTTTAAAACTAAAAATTTAATACAAGCATATGAATATCAATAATACAAAGAAATAGACGAGGGAATGAATTTAATCAGTGATGATGATAGTGAACATCATCTAACCCAACAAGATTATGAACTACTTTAGGTTCTAGACAATTGTTTGAATAGGAAAATATTAACAATTTTGATGAACCTACCTCGCAATACAAAGTTCTCACTGATTCGATAAGGAATGAATTATATGATAAATATTATTTAAGCGTAACAACCCNNTAACATGATAGCTAGAGAATTTAAATTAGGGGAGCATTTACTTTTGAAAGTGAAGCCCAAGAAAATCTCTTTGAAATTGGGCAGTTGTACAAAGCTGGTAACCAGATTTTGTGGTCCATTTGAAATATTAGATAGAATAGGGCTAGTTGCATACATTCTTGCATTGCCTGCTTCCATGAATGTGAATAATGTATTTCATGTCTCTTTACTAAAGAAATATGTACATGATCCTAACCATGTTATTGATTCGCCTCTGATTCAAGTAGAGACAGAGGGATATTTTCAGGTTCAACCAGTGCGGGTATTGGATAGAAAATTCAAAATGCTACAGAATCGAGTTATAGAGATGTTAAAAGTTCATTGGACCTGCTATGGTCCTGAAGATGCTACCTGGGAGCATGAAGATGCCATGTAGTCAGAGTACCCACAACTTTTTGAATAAATTTGAGATTTTGATCTCTATTTTGTATATGCACTGAGGACAGTGCCAAAATAAGGGGGAGGGGATGTGACACCCCAGGTTTTGAGCCCCCATTTTAAACAATGTATTGTTACAATGCTGAGAGGCTAGAGTTCCCAAACAATTATTAAAAGGCTAGTCTGCCCAAGACATGTAATGTGTTTATTATTATTAATAATAAATACATGGTTGGCTGCTAGACAGACTAGGACTAGAGTTATAGGGGGATTTGATTCCATAAGAGAGGGGGATTGAGGGGCTAAGTGTTTATTCCTATGTTAATTACCATTTTTTCCTAAGGGGGGGCATCGGTTACGTGCTCTTTTTGGGGAAGGCCAGGAGGTTCTTGATTTCCCCATGAGATTACTTAAACTCACCTTTGGTCTGATGGGGGGGTTCGACTGGTGGATTGTTCATTGATTCCCTTTGCATTCATTCATTTCCCTCACACACTTTCATGAACCCACTTACCCATTCCTTGATCCATCCCTATCCGCATATTGTCTTGGGAAAGGGACCCGAACTGCCGAAGAATTAGCCATGGGATAGTTGGTTGTAGTGGTTGCTAGTGTGATCCAGCCATGACTTGAGTCCCACATGTCTGAGATACATTGGCCCGTGTCCAGCGTTGCCATAGCTGCGAGTCCTGAGATTTCCAGCATTGATATTATAGACTAGTTTCGCTGGAGCCCGAACAAGGAGAAGGACTTTCTGAGGGACTGCGTGGCAGAGAAGGGTGGAGGTTCATTCTCTTGGGTGGTGTAAGCTAGGTAGAAGAGAGTTGGGTACTTGGATTGTTGTGAGAGTTGGGAAGCCTGTGAGAGCTTCGGTGTTGAATTGTTTGGGAAGTAAAGTAACACTTTGGAACTTTTCTTGTGGATTCATAGCCCTGGTTTGGGGGTGACGTTGTTGTTGAGTTTTGGAACAGTAGTGTCTATGGTTGGGTGGAACGTCCTTGGTCTGCATCCAGTTGGTGTCATGTTTCATAAAGATAGCTTCTCTCTGTTATGGTATCAATTGCATGTTTATGAATGTATTTCCATTGTATATTTAATTATCATTTAATTGAATCTTTAGACTATGCATGATTGTTGACTACTGTTGTGCATGTCATTAAAGTCTTTCCTTTTATGCATCCTTAATTTTTTAAAAGCTATCGGTAAGAGAAATAAGCCCAAGGGAAGGTTTGCAGGTAGAGTACCCTAGCTTGTGGGTGGCTGGGTATGTTGCAAAGATGGAAAAATACAAACCTAACCCTTATGTTAGAAATCCAAATCAATTCAAGAGAAACATCAACACAAATCCTCAATTTCAATAAAGACCTCTTAAGAACGAAGATAAAAAAAATCAATCTTCTTTTAAAAATAAAAATTTAATACAAGGATATGAATATCAATAATACAAAGAAATATACGAGGGAATGAATTTAATCAGTGATGATGATAGTGAAAATCATCTAACCCAACAAGATTATGAACTACTTTAGGTTCTAGACAATTGTTTGAATAGGAAAATATTAACAATTTGATGAACCTACCTCGCAATACAAAGTTCTCACTGATTTGATAAGGAACGAATTATATGATAAATATTATTTAAGTGTAACAACCCCTCTATTATGACATAAAAGTAATTGAGAAACAATAAGAGATATTTATATATATATATATATATCAATAGAACAAGTGAAGCATGAAAGTAACTTATATCAAAAATACACATTCTAGTTCTTTCATTTCATTGCAAAACTAGATTGAAGTATTTGTCAAATAAATTGTCCAGGATGGAGATGGAAAAATCCAAACCTTGACCATTATGTTAGGAATACAAATCAATTCAGGAGAAACCTCAACAAAAATCCTCAAATTCAATAGAGACCTCTTAAGAACGAAGATCAACAAATTCAATCTCCTTTTAAAACTAAAAATTTAATACAAGGAGATGAAGATCAAGAATACGAAGAAATAGATGAGGGAATGAATTTAATCAATGATGATGATAGTGAACCTCATCTAACCCAACAAGATTATGAACTATCTTTAGGTTTTGGATAATTGTTTGATGAGGAAAATATTAACAATTTTGATGAACCTACCTCTCAATACAAAGTTCTCACTGATTCAATCATGACTAAATTATATGATAAATATGATTTAAGGCAAAGAGATAAAATTGTTGCTACAAGTAAACCAAAAAATGTTTTACCACCAAATAAAAGAAATGAAGTTGTAGTCTTAAAATGATCAACCGAAACATCAACATTTCAAACGAAATAGGTTGAAACAAAGGAAACACAAACTAAAACATTGGAAAATAAAGAAGCATAAGTGCATAATAAATAATTAGAAAAACCAGTTAGCATTTTTAATATGGAAAATGAACTGAATAAAATTAAGATTCCAGTACCTTTGATAGAACTTGATAAGAATCTGCTATGTAAGAAATAAATTTATAAATTTGTAAATTTATCGGATTCAGAGAGTCAAGTTGATGTGATTAATCTGTAAGATGATCATCCAACAATCATGTTTGAGCCTCATATTGAAAATGATAAATATTATGTGGCTCCATTTTATATCACTCTTATTGTGCATGATCATTTGCTACATAATTTTATGCTAGACTCAAGTGCTTCACAGAATCTGATTCAAAAGGTAGTAATGGATAAATTGGTTTTGAAAATTACCAGAATTTATCAAGACCTATATTCTTTTTATTCTAGGAAAGCTAAGTGTTTGGGTATGATTAAGGACTTAGTTGTGAATTTGGCCCAAATTCAGTCAAAATTGTTCTTATGGATGTGGAAGTAGTTGATGTACCTGCAAAGTATGGCATGCTTTTATCAAGATCTTGTGGTTCTAAGATTGGGGCATCAATACAGTTAGATATGTTGTATTCCACGATTCCTATTTTTGGTGGGAAATTTACGAGACTGTATAGAGAAACAAGATAGGATTATATAGTTAGTGATCCAAAAAATCCTAATAATTATCCAGTCTATGTTGTTGATCAGGACATAGGAAATTGTATATTATATTTTGATGATGATTTTGAAACTTGTACATAGAATGTAAAAGAAAAACATTCTGAGGAGTGTTTAAATATTAGAGAAGGATTGTGGAAAATGTATTTTGATGGTGCCTCTTCATGGGAAGGAGTTGGAGTTGGAGTATTATTTGTGGAAAAAAATGACGAGTATTACATTCCATTTTATTATAGATTGCAGTTTGATATTGATTATACTAATAATGTATGTGAATATGAATCTTTGATTTTAGGATTGGAAGCCACAAGAAAACTTAAAATTCAACACTTGGTTGTATCTGCAAATGTTGAACTGATTGTGAAACATGTAAGACAATAATATCAAGATAAACATCCTAGAATGAGATCTTATCGAAATTGTGCATGGGATTTGATTGAATTTGTTTTCCTATCCTTTAACATTGATGTTATTCCACGATTGCATAACCAACAAGATGATTCGTTGGATAAATATGCAAGTACTTTCATACCACCTACTATTTTTAAATTTAAATATCATATTGAGATGAGACATAAACCTTCAATACCTGATAATGTTCACTATTGGAAAATATTTGAAGATGATGAACAAATAAATCAATTTCTTGAAATGGTGGATGAATTTTCTTAAACACATATTGATAAAAAAAATCAAAATGATCCACCTTGGATTATGCAAGAAGGAGAAACTCAAGACAAATTTAAAGACAAAATTGCAAATCATAAAATGCTTATGTTGAAAAATAATCAGAGTCCAAAAGGACTTATTCCTTTAGAAATATTTTTTGATCAAAATGATATCCCTTTGAAATATACTTTTCATCCTTGAACAGAAGAATTTGTGTATTGTAATATTGGTTCTAATGAAATTCCAAAGATTGTAAAGATATCTAAATATCTTCCCATTGAGCAGAAGAAAAAATATGTAGAATTGCTTAAGGAATATAAAGAGGCTTTTGCACGGTCCTAAGAAGATTTGAAAACCTATGATACTTCTATTATTGAGCACAAGATTCCTTTAAAACCAGGTGTCAATCCTTTCAAAAAAAATATTATATAGATCAATCCTATTCTTTTTCATGTAATAGAAAGGGAGGTTAAGAAACTTCTTGATGCAAAAATTATTGTGCCTCTGAGATATTTTGAATGGGTAGTTAATTTGGTTCCAGTTAGAAATAAAAATGGGGATATAAGACTATGTGTGGATTTCAAAAACCTAAACCAATCTTCATTAAAATATAATTACCCTCTTCCAAAATTGCATCACATTCTTGAAAAGGTAGTAGGGGAAAATAAAATTTCAATGATTGATGGTTTTTCGGGATATAATCAAATAGTTGTTCATGAGGATGATAAAGAAAAGACTGCATTTACTACACCATGGGGAAATTTTATGTATGACAACATTCCATTTGGTTTGATGAATTCAAGTGCAACATTTCAAAGGGCCATGGAGCTAACTTTTGTGGGTGAAAGAGATAAACTTATTGTTATTTATTTAGATGATCTGATAGTTTTTTCCAATTCTGATGTAGAACATTTGAAACACCTCAGAAAAATATTTGACAACTAAAGAAAATATGGTATGTCTCTAAATCCCAAGAAATAACATTTTTCTATGCAAGAGGGAATTTTTTAGGCCATATTGTATCCAAAGGTGGAATTAAAATTGATCCAAAAAGGGTTGAAGCCATTGATTATATTAAAATACCAAGAAACAAAAAGGAAATTCAGTCATTCTTAGGAATAATCAATTTTTTGAGAAGCTTCATTCCAAATTTTGCTGAAATTATTAAATTGATCATAGCTATGTTGAAGAAGGAAAATAAAGTGAAATGGATAAGTGAAGCTAAGGTATACTTTCAATGAGTCAAAAAATCCATAGGAAAAGCACTAGTGCTGGTAAGTCTAGCTTATTCGAAAGAATTTCTAATATTTTCTTTTTCATATGAACATACAATTGAAACAATTCTTTTACAGAAAAATAATGATGGATTTGAACAACCTATTGCCCTTTTTAGTAAAATCCTGAGAGATGCAAAGTTGAAATATGATATTTTAGAAAAACAAGTTTATGCTCTGGTTAAAGAACTTAAATATTTCAGGACATATATATTACATTACAAAGTGATAGCATATGTACACACCAGTATGGTTAAAGAAATATTAGTGCAACCTGCTAATGATGGAAGAAGAGGAAAGTGGTTGGCTAAGATTCGAGAATATGATATGGAGATCCAACTAAATTGGTAAAAGGATAGGGTTTAGAAAAACTAATTGATGAATCTAGTATTAAATATCTTGGAATAAATCACTTTGGTTCTGAAAATCCTTTACCAGATATTGGAGAAATTGATGATCAAGTTTCAAGAACTCAAACAGATGAAAACTTTTCTTCTTCTCCCTGGTACAATGATATAGTTTCAAATCTTCTTACTCTATCACTCCATTATGATATGACTCCATCAAAGGAAAGGACATTAAAAATTCAAGCAATCAAATATTGCATAATTGAGGGTAAAATATATTGGAAATATCCTTTAGGATTTTTATTGAGATGCCTTATAGAGTTTGAAGTAGAGGGTGTTATTGAAGAATTTCATAAAGGAATATGTGGGGGGAATCATGCTTCTAGACAAAAAAACATAAAAAAATCATGAGGGCAGGCTATTACCTGCCAAAAATGTTGGCATGTTTATAGGCAGAGTGTGCTTGTCATTAATGGCAAGAAAAAAAATGATGATGGCATGTCTACAAGAAAGAACAACAACAACCATGGCATGATTACTAGCAAAGTGTGCAATTAAATCTCAGGAGGAATAATGCAAAGTTTCATGCAGAGCACAAGTGTGCGCCAGGTCCAAGGTTAGAGCTCAGAAGAAATAGCACAGAGTTGCATGCAGAGCGCAAGTGTGTGCCAGGTAAGAGGTTAATTCCATTACCAAATCTCAGGAGAGATAGCGTTCTCAAAAACACAGACGAGACCCAAAGTCATCAGGGCTCCTAGAACCTTTGACACTTGCAAATTGTTCCAAGTTGGGAGGATGAATAAGCTTAGGAGGAGGAGCAACAGTGACCGTTGGATCACCAATCCCAAATACCTGATGTTTGTTAGATCAGATTCCAATGACCAGACGAGAAGCACAGATCTGATCCATTGGATCTAAGCATTGAGGACCAACAGTCGTCAGATCCAGTATAACTGAAAAGAGGATAATGGTTGAGAGCCATCCTCCAACTCTGTGAAATGCAAAGTCATGATGAGATCTGAGTCGTTGGATTCAGAGGACATGTGGTAAGAGATAATCATTTTTTTCACTAGAAATTCAAAGGTAAGAGTTGTAGGAACTCATGATGTCCGAGTTCGTGAGTTTATCTAGATCGTTAGATCATGGGGAGTTATGAGTCGTTGATCTGATGCTCTCAAATATAGGGAAGGAAAGAGGCAAATACTTGAGGATCTTGGATCTGCAACAATCCTAGCCGTTCATCTGGGAAGGACATGTGGTAGTTGATAAAGCAGTTTTGGAAAATTGAAAGTCAGAAGAAGGGAGGTGAGTAGTCCTCCAACTTCGTGAAATGCAAAGTCCCAATATGATCTAAGTCGTCGGATCACCAAGGATCATGTTTTGTTGATCTAGAGCATGTTTCAGAAAATTGGAAGTTGGGAGAAGGGAGGTGAGTAGTCCTCCAACTTCATGGAATGTGAAGTCCTGATAATATCTGGATCATTGGATCAGAGAGGGTCGTGGGCCGTCGATCTGACACAGAGCATTGAATTGAGAATCGGGAGTTGGAAGAGTCAGGGTTGGATCACGTTCAACACCCAACATGCGAGGTCATGATTTGATCACAGTCGTTGATCAAAGGGAGAGCGTGGACCATTGATCAGGCATGACAAAGTTCACAAGTTCACAAAACACAAAGCACCCTTTCGCTTGGCCCCTAGTCACAACCAAGGTCACATCAGTGGAAGTTTAAGGGAGGAGCTAGCATGTCACTAGGCTCCACTTCATATATCGTCAAGATCGTGAAGCACCCACTTGATTAGTGAGTAGTCACAACCAGTGGTCACATCAGCTAAGGTTAATGGAGGAGCTAGCACGTCGCTAGGATCCACATCAGAGATCATGAGTTGGGAGAATTGAGGCAACTTGCAGCTAAATATCTAATGTATGAGATCACAAAGCACCTTTTGGTTAGGCCTGTGGTCACATGAAAGGAAGGGGCTTAGCCAAAAAAGTGAGTGTCCACTGTGTAGTTTTCTCCGAAAGGGAAAAGGTGCCAAAGGCATGAGTGCACGGAGGTTCTCTAGGTAACTTCCAGAAACTACTGATTGTTTCTACTAGATAATTTGAAGAGGCTTCAGGGTGATTACCAAAAATGCTAAAGAGACTCAAGGTAACTATCAGTGGAATGAAGTCTCACCATAGAGAAAATTGGAAAATGGAAAAGTGTTGAAGTCTGTAACTGCAACAGATAGGATAAGCATGACTGTGATAGAGAAGATGAAGAATCACACTGCCAGAGAAGGAAACGAATCTTAGGATAATCCACTGATGACAAACAGACTTAGCATAACCACCAAAGAATATGATGAGTTACATGGATGATCTGGAAAAGGGCCTGGCATGATAAATATATGCAAAACGGAGAAGAGATGGATTCTATGGTGGAGACTTATTCGTGTGGGTAGAAGCATATTGTGCACAAGATATGAAATGCACATAAGAGGCATAGCACATTGAATGGAAATAATACACAGAGCATAAAGTGCAAGGATGCGTGAAGGAGTACACTGATGTAGGCAGAGTATAACAGTGTAGTAGAACAATGATGAGACTAGTAAGCCATTGATAAATACGGTATCACTGTAATAGAGTCCAGTAAGCAAAGATTTATATTCAGGGTGGTAGGGAGGTGCTAGGGAGGATTGGTGTCCTCAGAGTTTCAAGTGGGTGCTTGAACACAAGGACTTGTAGCTTCCATCTGGTTGCAGCTAGAAAAAACAGGGTAGTAGGGTGGTGCAAGGGAGAACTATTGTTCTCTGTTATGCAGGTTGGTGCCTTTGTGACTGGAAGTTGGTGCTTCCATCCAGTTTGTGCTTCCTTCTAGTGGGTGCTAGAGAAACTAGAAAGTTGGTGCTCTTAGCAAGTTGCAGCTTGTAAAACAGAGGTGGTAGCCTCACAATGAGTTGGTTCTCATAAGACTGATAATGTAAATAAAATAAAGATTACTTATCATATCAATAAGAAGAGTTTTTTCCCTTTATGGGTGTCCTCAGGAAATATCTATCTCTATATATTTCATGTGTGTGATTGATGTTGAATATTCTATTGCTTCCTTCCATGCATTATTGTGATCATCA